>QJNZ01000998.1:0-31017 GCA_004155055.1 Monosporascus sp. CRB-8-3 | reverse complement strand
ATCTTGGCACGTCCCAAATAGGAAGGTTTCGGCAATACCTGCCACCGTACCGCCGCCACCTGGCATGTCCAACGTTAACTGCCCGGGGGGCGCGGGGGGGCGAAACCCCCCGCCTAGGGCGTATGACGGCTAGCGCTGTTAAAACGAGGGCATATTGTGCTTGCCGCGGCAACGCGGTAGCCTCACGTTGTGTTGTTGTATTAGGCTAACTTGCGTGTGTTTCTCGTACGCGTACAGCTTTTGTGTAACCTAGTAACGGAATATATATCTTCCGATCAGAAGGATCTTTTCCGTATATGGGGTACGTTTAGCACCCCCTACTAGCTGATATACCCCCTTAATGTCTTAAAGCATTTATGGCGTTAATTATCACATATTATTGCTTTTTAAAGTTATAGCTTTTTATTCGACCTTTCTTCCGGCGATTAATTTTTTTTAATCAGTTAATTCTTTTTTTAAAATTATTCGTAAGGTATTTTTCTGCCGTTCGAAAACTTTCGTAATATTTATTAATCCTAGTTACTTTTTAAAATGCTTAAACGGTTTGCGTAACAAAATTTTAATCAGTTTATTAACTAGCATATTATTCGTAAACGTATAATTTACTTTAATTAAATCCTTTTTTACAGCTTTTCGTAATTAATAATTATATATATTTACGTACCGTAATTTCGTTTATAATAAGGTAACGTTAACGTTAATAAGCCGTATTATCTGCTAATTATTGCATTATATATTTAACGGTCCAGTATTTAAAGTAATTCCTAGCTTTTTAATTAATCGAAAATTAAATAAGGTTTTTTTCGTAATTTACGTAAAGGATAATAACTCCGTTTCGGTTATAGAAGTAATTACTGTATTTTACTTATTTACCTGTTATTTTATTATTTTTTTAAATAGCTTTATAACGTAAGTTTAGGAGTTTTTTCGATCGATTATGTTATTTACAAAAAAGGTGTTACTTTAAATATTTAACGAATCTTTACTTCCGAACTATAACGTTAACGTTTTAATCCCGATTAGGTATAATATAATTTAATTAACGGCTTTATAATACGCGTTATTAAAGTTTAGATTAAAACGGGCAAATCGGGATATAATAAAGGATATATCGGATTACGTATTAATTATTATATAAAAAATAAAACCGATTTTTTTTTGGTATTTGTTAATAAAGCTTAAATAAGTTAAATTAAGATTCGGTAATAGCTTAACGTTAGTTATAGGCGTTTTTAAAAGGTTATTTAGATTTTTTTTAAGGATTAAATTAATTAATTTATTTATAAAGTCGGATTAAGATAACCAGATTTTTTTATTAAGTTTGTTTTTAATTATTTCGATACTAAGGAATTATTATAAGTTTTTACCTTTTGTAAAAGTATACTATTCCCGAATTTGCTAAATTAATTAATTAATAAAGTTTTAATTTTTTTTACGATATGTTGTTATAATATCGTTTACAAAAAAAAAAATAAGTACTTTTTAATAAGTAAAGTAATAAGGTTTATAAGGAATAAAGCTAAGTTTTAATTTTTTAAACGTTCCGGTAAAGTCTTTTTGTTATAACAATAGCGATTCTTTTAAGCCATATAAAGCTTTTTTAATTAAAAAAGTCTTGTTACGTTACAGGTATTCTAAAGGTGTTTTTATATATACTTTATAGGGTAGCTAAGCATTAACGAAAACGTTAATAGCATTATACTGCTTTAGTTCTAGGTCGAATTTAGCTATAATAACGATTAAAGTTTTAAATAATTTTCCAGTTAAAATAAATACGTATATATTATTATAAGCGTTTTTTAATTATTAATCGTTTCGTACGATAAAACATGCTTTGTATTTTTGTAATTAGCTATATTTGTCGAATTTATAAACGTATATTTATATATATTTTAGGATCTATTTCCCTTTAACAAAAAATTAATTAATAATTTCCCAGAATCGTATTTTTTTATAACTTTACAAATAAGTTTTTTCGGTTTTATAAAATATTTTCCTTAAAGGGTATATATTTAGTTTTTTATAACTTTACGGCGGTAATACTAAGTTACGCTTATATATCCGGTTTCGTAACTTAGAGATTTTATATATTTTCGTATCGAAATTTTTTTATTAAAATAACGCGTATTTCGGGTAATTAACTTCCTTAAATTTCCGCAACTTACCGGCCGATTATCGATTGTACTAATAAAATAAATTATTTATTTTACGTTAAATACGGCTTTTTATATTTTATAATTATACCGATAATTATTTTTTCGATACGGAACGTACAGGAAGCTTACGTTTATAACCCGTAAAGTACTTTCGTTTTTTACCGTTATCTTAAGTTAAATAACGTAATAAAAACTTAGGGTTATTTTTATTATTTTTATCGGCGTAATAATCGTAACAGTTATTAAAGTAGACGTTGATAAAGGTAATTATTTAAAGGATGAAAATAGTTCGAATATAACGGTCGTATAAGGGTAATCAGTTTTATACGAACAGGTTTATTTTTTCTTATTCCGTATATTTTATATATTTATATTATTTTGGAATTACCTTTTTTATTTAACCGGTAGTTAAATTATTCCGTTTAGGTTTTCGGTTTTTTTTTATGTTTGTATATTTAAATAGCCTGGGTTTTAATTAAGTACTTTTACTTGTTACAGTAATTTTTGTAGCTTTTTTTCTATAACGTATAAAAGGTTATCTTTTAGGTTTTTAATATTACCTAAAAAAGTGGCCTTTTCGTTAAATTATACGTTTCGAATAGCAATAACTTTATTAATTAACGGATTTTAAATTTTGTAAATATTTATAAATCGATAACCGATTAAAAAGCCGATTTAAGTTTTGGGATTTAGCTTTTAAAGTTTCTGTTCCTTTTTTATAGCGGTAGTTGTTATAACGTAAACTATATAACCGTATATTCGTAAATAGGTTTATTAAGGCTTTCGATTAAGTATTGTAATACCGTTTTTATATGCTAGGTAAATGTAATAAATCTCGTATAAGCTTTATTAAAAAAGTACGTATTTAAAGGTACGGTTATATAAATATATTATTACTTTAAAGATATATACAATTAGGAACAAAAGTAACTTAACGTTATTTCGTATCGCAGTTATTTTTTTTTAATTATATTTTTTAAACGTTTTATACCTCCGTTTTAAACCTGGGTATACGGTATTAAAGGTTTAAGTTTAATACTAAAAAAAAATGATTATAATATATTTCGAAATTGGTAATTTTTTAAAATTTCGTTATCGTATTCGATTACCTATAGAAAAACCTTGTTTTGGTTTTTTAAAACTTTTAAAAAGTATTCGAACGTTATAATTAATATATTTTACTTTCGGTTTTTAAGGTAAATATCATAGATAAAGCCTAAATACCTGTCGGTAACGAATATAACGTATTTATATTTTTTAAAATCTTTTTCGAAATCCGTAAAATCGATAACGATTTATTATTTTAATCGGAAAGTTCCTTTTTTTAGTTTTTGGCGTATTTACCTTTTAGCTTTTATTTTGTTATATATTTAATATTTAACTGTTATAAGATTTTTTAGGTATACTTCTTTTATATAAGATTATAACTAAGCGATTATTTCGGGCTTAGAATATTTTAATTTCAGATGTTAAATCGTACCGTTATTAATTCGTAATGGTTTTGTTATATATAAATTAACGTTTCGTTTATAAAATACGAAAATTATATAAGAAACTATCGCGTTAATATTTTCGATAACGAATTAATTAAACTTATTTATTAACGTAATAATTACCTAATTATATTTATTTCGAATAAAATTGTTAATTTTTCGGTTATTTTATTAATATTTTTTTTTTCGGAATTGCCGAAAAGATATTAAGTTATATACGAAATTTTTACAATAGGCTACGTCGTACAAACGTAACGTTTTTAAGCTTTTAAGGTTTTAAAATAATATATTTACTTTTCCGTATTTTTTAATCGGAACGAAATTATTTTTTGCGTATATTCCGTTATTTTAAATTGTTATCTTATAATTTAAAAATTTATTAATAAGATTAAAAATATATATCGTAAATTTTAAGTCCAAAATAAATAAGTTCCTTAAAGGGTAAAACGCGGCGTTTACCGTATTATTTTAATTAAAAATCAAAAAATACGTTAAAACTCGTTTTATTCCTTTTAAAAGTTAATTTATCTTTTAAATAATTATTTCTTTATAATTTTTAATAAACGATTAATTTTTTCCTTTAAAAATTAATTAAAAGTAATTTAATCCTGGATTAATATTAAAATTACCTTATTAAGTTTAAACTTTACCGGAACTTTGTTAAAAAACGCGTAAAAATATTAAAATAACTTATACGCTAAATTTAAATACGTTTTATACCGAATCCTTTATACGTTTAACTTTTAACGCTTTCGCTTATTATTACTGTTATTTCGGCCCGTTTAAAAACCTTTATAACCACCTTACTTCGGCTTACGTTTTAAAATCTTTCTTTGCGGCTAAAAATTATTTTTAATCTTTTTCTAATCAGGATCGTTTTAATTAAAAAGATTTACGGATATCCCGTAAAACGTCGGAAACGTTACCTTAATATTTTTCGATATAGGTTATAAATAAGTTATAGTTTAATAATTTAGGAAATTAACCGTTATTTTTTAATAATTAATCGTATTATTATTAATTTTAAATTTTTTTATTATTTAAAACGTAATTATTTAAATCCTTATAATAAGAGCTAATGTTATATATAAGTCGTTAACTTATACGATCGTTATTTTTATTTTTAGAACTTTATATTGTTATCTTTAAGCTATAACCTTTTATTATTTTATAATTTATTCGTTTAATTTTTTTATTAATTTTAAGGTTTACTTTAACTTTTTACGATATTTTCGTTACGTATTAATCAAAAACCTGTTATCGTATACCTTACCGGATTCAACCAGTTTAACGTACTATTTCCGTAAATTCTTTCCTAGAAAAAGGCTTATTTCCTTAATTACTAAAAATATTAATTCCAGAACTTATTTTATAAAGTTATCATTATTTTTTCGGAAAGTATTATACTTACGATCCTTATAAGTATATATCGTAAAATCTTAATTATAAACTTATTTATTTTCGGTTATTATCTTAAAGGTATTTATTAAGTAACTAATATAATCGATTTTTTCGTAAATTTCTTTAAAAGATATAAATATAATTAAGGAATTATTTAAGGTATTATTTCGTATCGTATAACGGATTTATCTTTTCGGATACGAAATTATATTAAATTCTATTAATTTAATAAATTACGAAAGTAATTAATTAAAATCGATATAATCCCATATATTAAAGACGTATACTCTGGTCTAGAATTCGCCCTTAAAACGGTTCCAGTTTTTAAGTCCGTTATAAATAATAAAGGATATTAACGATACCGTTATTATTATAATTAATAAAATATACGAATAATTATTATTAATATATAGCTTATATCGTTTTAGCAACAGCTAATTAATTAATAATAACGCAAATTAAACGAATAAGATTTTTAATTGTTAAATATAAGGGATATCAGTTATGTTGTTATATTAAGCTAACTTGCGTATATTTCTCGTACGCATACAGCTTTTGTATAACCTAGCAACGGAACATATATCTTTCGATCAAAAGGATCCTTTCCGTATATAAGGTGCGTTTAGCACCCCCTGCTAGCTAACAAGTACCGCTCCACAACGCTAAAAATCAACCAATCAAATCCCAAACACCCCTAACAAGCTAACGAGGCTTAAATTAATCCGTTTAATACATTTATTTCTTTAAAAAAACGAAAATTTATAATAACTTAATAATTAAACGTTTTTTATACTTATATATATATTTATACGGTTATTTTAATTATAACTTATTATTAATTTTATTTTAATTTTAATTAAAAACCCGTTTATTATTTTTAAACTTTAACGTATATAATAATTACAGCTTAAATCCGTTACGTTTTCGTTATTATTATTAAAATACGATAAATCCGAATTTTTTTAATTTTATTACGTTACGTTTTTAAAATAAAATATAGGTACGTATATATTAAATTTTTAATATTAATATAAAAAAATTAATATAACGTTTAAAAATTTTATTTATAATTAAATATTTTATAATGATATAAATTAAATTACCTTTTCCTAGAGGAGATATAACCGTATAACAAAATTAAACAAATTAATAAAATTATATATCTCGGTTGCTAGGTTTTACCAAACTTTAACCTTCTCGTAAACTGCCTAGTTATGCCTTTATCGACGACCATTCCTGACCGAATTCTGGACGGTTTTTGCAATCCGGAGCAGCCGGATAAATTATTATTCGTAATTTTTTATATTAAGCTAAAAGTTAAACTTTAAAGTTTTTAAATTTTTTATTATTTATATTTAATTTTTTTAATAATTTCTTTATACAAGGTCGTTAGGTTTAAGTCGTATTATCTAGGCTAAGCCAAAGATACGAAATAATTATACTAATAATTAATACGATAAATACTTTACCTAATATTTTCGAATACGGCAATTATTAATGGTTTTTACGGTAATAATAAATTATACGTTTCGGTTACGAAAAGCTTTATCCCGAAACCGATCGCGTAATGCTGATAAGTTTCGACCCTGATAAACCTTATGCCTTTTAGCTAGTTCGGTAAGGGGAATTTCCTAAAATGTAAATAATAACTTAGGAAATGTTAAGTTTTTCGCGGTAAACCTTAAGTCCGTATAAAATAACTACTTTACAACCTTTTATTAGTTCCATAATTAAAAGTATTAGATATTAGCTAAGAAAAAGGGTTAAGAACTTTAAACCAGCTATTTTTAATTTCGATCGATTTTACGACTTTTCGAATCCCTATTAATTAAAACAGTTAAAATATACCGGGTAATTCCTATTACAAGATACCGGTATTCCGTAATTATAAAGTTTTTACGGAAAACGTTTTTTTTAAGGTTTTTAAACTTAATAAAACTTTAGGACGAATTAAAAATATCGATATTTCCGTTAATCCAACCGATTTTTCCTAAAAAGATCGGATTTTATTTTTAATTTTCGGATACGATTTAATTTATATAAGTAAAAGTAATTAAAAATTGGACGATTTTATAGTAGAAAATATCGACCGTATAAAAAAACTATTAGAAAAACTGGATATAAGCGGTAAAAGGTTTAAAAATTTTAAAATTTAACTTTTGGCTTGATATAAACTGAAGGATTACGAACGATAATTTGTCCGGCTGTTCCGGATTGCAAAGACCGTCCAGAATTCGGTTAAGAATAGTCGTCGATAGGGGCTTGTATAACAGGGCAGTTTGTAAAAAGGTTAGGGCTTGGTAAAGCTTAGTAACCGATACTATAATCTATTTATTTATTTAATTTTATTCTACGGTTACGTCTTTTCTAGGGAGATAATAGTTTCTTTATATAGTTATTATTTTTTATTATAAGATCGTTTAATTTTTAATGATTTTTATTTATATAAATTAAATCGTATTCGAAAATTAAAAATAAAATTAGATTTTTTTAGGAAAAGTCGGTTAGATTAACGGAGATATTAATATTTTTAGTTTATTTTAAAGTTTTATAAAGTTTAAAGATTTTTAAAAAAACGTTTTCCGTAAAAATTTTATAATTACAAAGTACCAGTTTTTATAGTAAAAATTACCCGGTATGTTTTAATTATTTTAATTAATAAAAATTCGAAAAGATATGATAGGATTAATCGAGGTTAAAATTGTAGGACTGGTAAAAAGTTACAAAGCAGCTATTTTATACGGATTTAAGATTTATCGCAAAAAGCTTAATATTTCTTAAGTTATTACTTTTTAAAAAATTCCCCTTACCGAACCGTAAAGCTAAAAGATATAAGGTTTATTAAGGTCGAAATTTATCGGTATTACGTAATAATCGGTTTCGGAATAAGGCTTTTTTTAACTAAAACGTATAATTTATTTATACCGTAAAAACTATTAATAATTATTATATTCGAAAATATTAAGTAATATATTTAATAGGCCGTATCTAGCTTATCCTTAAATAAGCAAGTATATATATATCTGTCGGATAGATTAGCAGTTAGCCTTAAACCAGATTAATATATTAATACGATTAACTTTATTTAGAAAGCGTATTAAATGGTAACATCTTTGGTTTTTTCCATTGAAAAACTATCTAATATAATATAATCTATTAATTTTTATCTAAAAAAAACCATTCGTATTACTACCGCTACTATCTACTAACGTTAAGTAATTAATTAGCTCTAACCGAGTTATTTTTGCCTTAATTATTAAAAATTATTAAAATTATCTGTTTTTATTAAAAATTTATAACGTTATTAATTTCTATTACGTATTTATTTGCATTATTATCCCTATATATTCTTTACTTTATTCTAGTTATTGCTATATATTATATTTGTACTTTTTTAATAACTAGTTTTATTTAAAATCTCCCCGATAATTTTGCTTACGTTAAAAATATTTAAAAGGTTATTATATTTCTTAAAAAATTTCCTAATAACCCCGTCGTTATTAAATTATTTATTTATTAAATTAAACGAATTCTTAATTTTAATATCGTTTATAACCTTAATATTATAAAATATCAAAATTACAGCTAAGGTCGAACGATAAGGTCTTAAAGTACGGATATTAACGTTAATACTGTTAACGGTTAAAGAATAAATATTTAAATATTTAAATAAATTTATTAACAAATTATAAATTTTTATAACTAATAAAATATTTTAATTAATAAAAAATAATTTAATAAATAATCCGAAAAAACGTCTCGATAAACGTAACGTTATTTTCGGTTATTTTTAATCCCCCTCCAATTTCCCGTAATTAACTACTGCGTTAACCCGTATATATTATATCCGGTATAAATACCCTCGGTATCCGGATTTTCTTACCCCGTTTTTTATCGGCCTTAAACCTGTTAAAAACGGAACGCGTTATAAAATTAATTAACGATTTAATACCTATTAATGGTTTACGGATAATATCTAGGATATTAAATATACTAAAGTCGTTATTAACAATTTCTCGTTATTTACAATATACCCCTATAGCTTTTTATATAATACCACGAATATTTAGTTTATTTGTACCGTAATTAAATCGCTATTTACGACAATTACTAGTATCTTACAACGTTTACAGCGACGATATAGGTTACGACAACGTCGATTTAACGCTGGTAAATAACCAAGTTACTCCCTTAAATAACCAAACTATATCTAGGAACGGACAGAATATTTTTAATAACGGATAATTAAAAAATCCTAATCGGAATCTGAACGACAAAATAATAACGACGACGAAAATAATAACGACGATATAAACGGATAATTATTTTAACCGAGATTATTATAAAGTTATCCGAGCTTTTACCAGTTAAACGTTAATAAAGTTAACGAAATAACAACGGTTATACTTATAACGATACAGGCCGGAATATAAGGCCCTATAAAAAATTTCTTTAACGAAATAAAAAAAAAGGCTATAGCTTTTAAAGAGATAATATAACGTAAAAAATCGTCTAAAGATTAAAAAATACTTAACCTCGATTATTTTTAGCCTAACTTAAATAAATCGTTTAATAAAAGTAACTATATTATTATTAATAAAGATATTTATTACCGAAACGTTTTTTTATTTATCGATAACTTACGGAAAATACGAAATAATAATAATTACAAAACGGAAATTATTACTAAAGAGTTTTAGTAATTATTTCGAAATATTACCTAGATATAATAATTTACTTAATTATTATCGGCATAACGCTTAACGTATAAAATTAATAATAAAAAAATTCAAAATTAACAAGGTTAACGCCCTAGATTACCTTAAAGAAATAAAATTTATTAAATAAAATATTATTAATAATAAATACTTACGAAATTAAACGATAAAAATCGTTCGTTATTATCGTATATATAAAATAACCGATTTAATACAGTAAATAACGTTTGTTTATAACGGACTAAATCCGCCTTTTTAAAAATTTATTTTTCGCCTTATTAAAAAGTTAAGTTTTAATAATTATATAACCTATATTAAAGAACGTCGGAAAACATATTAACGTCGCCTTTTAACTAACGGTTTAATATTTTAAAATACGCGATTACATATAATATTAAATAAAATATTAATCCGAAATTAATTACTGGCCGCTATTAAAATACCTTATATTTAAAAACTATGAACTGAAAAAATAATAACCTTCGTAACCGAAACTAAAAACGCTAATAATTAAGATAAGCCTAATAAAAAACTAATAAAACATATTAATTTAATAACTAACTAAGATATTAAAATAAGTTTTTTACCCGTAAAACTACGGACGTAACTATAAAAATTATAATAACAATTATAATCGTATATTTCGATATAATAATAATTAATATCTAAATAACGTTAACCGTTATTTAAACCTTTAGTCGTTTTTAAGAATTTATATGCCGTATTCTTACGAATAAGACCGTAACCGAAATAACTATTATAATAATTATACAAATTTCCGCAGTTACTAACATTTATTCTGTCGTTAGTAATATTAAATCCGTCCGGGTTAACGATCGGGTAATAGTTATTTTAGGGATAAAGTATAGCTAAATTTCGACGAAAACGGTAAATAAAAGAAAAAAGACCAGTTGCAAACTAACGGATATATTATAGTAAACGATTATTACGATAAGAAGGAAACGTATATAAGCGAAGTAAAAAAGAATAATAATGGCTTTAACGGATTAATCTTTGTACTAACCTTATTAATATTTTATTATACCGAATCGAAAATAAAAGCGGATAAAATAAACGTTACTAAAAAAACTTATAAGAAATATAATTAGTTATTTAATACTTGCTTTTAATATTTTTAATATATATATTCTAATACTTATATATCTTTTAAAGTGCTAGGTAATATAATAATAAGTAAATCGGTTCCGATAAAAATTATTATCGATAAATATTTTTAAATTAAGTAAGAAAATACGGAATTAAATATCTTTAATATTAAATATATCGTTATTACGAAACTTAAAAACGTATAACCGTTTAATATATTAATAAAGCATATTTATATTAAAATTAAGGTATTAATTAGAAATTCTTTAATATCCGTTTATATTCATTTTAAAACGTTTTATTAATTTATTAATAAAAAATAATTAACGTTATTAAGTTAAATACCGTAAGCGGTACTAAAGATAAAATTTAATTAACGAAAGAAGTTATTTTTTCTTTTAATATTTTCAATAAATCGAGATATAACGTATAGCAGAAAAATTAAATAACCGTTATAACTTAGATTATATATAAATTAACTTTTAACTTATTTTTAATAACAAATTTAATAACGTTTATAATCTCGTTATTAACTATTCGAAAAGTTTAATTACGATAAGATTTTATAATAATATAATAATCCTTATAAAAATTCTTAAAAAAGGTAAACTGTCGGCAATTGGTGCTTTTAAGTACCCGCGGCTAGTGCGTCTAGGCTGCAGATGTTGCCTAGGACAGCCTTTATCTAGGAACCATCCTTTATATAGTTAAACGTGTATATAAAGGCGATTGCCCCCAGACTTTTTTAATCTTTCCTAGAATAACCATGCATACTTTGCCAGATTCCTGCATTTGATTATTATAACTGCTGATATAGTAATATTTTTTGGTTAATTAGCAACCGTAATACGTTAAACGAAATAATTATTTGCAGGTTAAATTAATAAAAAAAATACGAAATTTAAAAGGGAGTTGCTTAATTAACTTAAAAAAAAGTAAGCGGTTAACGATAGCAAGCGAATAACAAAAACGTATTTTAAGGTAATTCCTTATAACCGAATAAAGTAGTTTACCCGATAAGGGTTTCGTCCTTATGCGGAATAAGAAGTATACGAATAACGATTTATTTCCTTTTTTTTTAATTAAGAAAACCCCTAAGACCTTTAAAACGAAGAGTTTTATAATAAAAGGGAAAAATAAAAGCTTACGATAAACGTAACGGTAAGAAAGAAATTTATTTTCGAAATTTTTACGGAAAAAATTTTATTACCTTAATAATAACAGTTAAAAAACCGATATAAAACCTTTATATAAAAATAACAGCCTGAAGTAAAATTAAATAAGTTTTATATATTTTTAAGTATTAACTTAAGTAGGATTAAAAAGAACGTTAAAGTACGAAAATATAAATACAAGTCGGTTAAAAATAAAAATAAGATTTTAAAATTTTAATAAAAGAAAAAAGATAATATAATAAAACGAATAAATAGTATCGTAAAGCGATTATTGGATATATCCCAGTTCGGGGGTGTACTTTAATAAGGATTATTTTAATTAAAGGCGATACGGAGTTTGTAAAATATAAATATTTACAAAAACGCCTTATAAAATATTTAAAAAACGGAAAGCTTATAAGAAACTTTTATTGCCGTTAAAAGTGATATAAAAAAAATTAACCTTTTAAGAAAAGGTAAAACGTAGTTAAAAAGGTGGTTTATTAAAAAATCTAATCCCCCGAAAAAAAAAACGAAAAAAAGAAATTACGTAAAAAAAAAGTATAACGCGTAAGAACCCCGACGATTCGGATAAGTTATTTTTAAATTCGTCCAGAGGTTTCCGAAAACGAAAAAACCGTCGTAATAATTCCCCCAGTATCCCTAGCAGCTCCTTAAGCCTTAATAGCTTAGATAGCTTTAACGAATTAAACGTTCGTTTAAAAAAAAAAGAAAAGAATTTTAAGAAATTTAATAACAAAGATATAAAACTGCGTTAAAACCGTTTTAATTTCTTATTGGATAAGGAAAATTATTTAATAAATTAAGCTAATTAAAAATTTTGGAATAACGCCTTAATTTTTGCCTTTAAAAAGATTAGTTATAAGAACGGAATAAAGTTAAAATAATTTAATTAGTTACGTTTCGTAAAGGTTATTACTAAGACGTATAAAAAAGCGCTGTTAAAGTTAATTATAAATATTAAAAAAGGAACGAAAATATTAAGGACTTTTAGGAAAATTTATGTAGTAATAGGTAAAGTTAGGTAGAGGTCTTTTTGGAAGGAACTTAGCAAGATTATATATAATAGAGGAGATTTCGTATAATTTATTACGAAATTTTAAAAGCTATTACGAGAAATTAAGGGCTATAATATAAAGCTCGGATTAAAGGAATAAATTATTATATTTCTTATTGCTGTAAAGGACCGCGTTAGTAATTAGTATAAAACGATTTAATTAATACTTAAGCAGACCAGTTATTCCTTCCAGTAATTAATCGACGATTTTAACAGTAAATTCCATAATTATATTAATAAGAAAAATAAGGGAAAAGGTAATAATAATAATAATAACTTCCGAGATAATAAGCCCGTATAAAATAAGAACGGAAAGTTACTTTACTTTAACTGTAACAAATACGGATATTTAACGAAGGATTACTCCGAGCCGTAAAAAAAGAAAAACGGTAAAGGAAAGAAAGAAAAGCGTAATTAACGTTAGGGCAATAATGGATAGAATAATTAAAGTAACAACTTTCGTAACGTTTATAACGGCAATAGGAACGAAAAGTAATTTATTTTTAATAGTTTAAAGGATTTATACCGATTAGACGGAAAAACCTTTAGCGTTTGCGTTAAAAAATAACAGCTGGAGGATTTTATGTAATAATACGATAAAATAATTTAAAAGGTAGCTTAAGGAGCTCTAATAATTAAACGCCTTAAAATTTGGGAAGTTTTAATAAATAAATATATTAAAGCTTAGGTAATTAATTGCTTAAAGTTATAGGAGGGTAAATGCCTTAAAGGAATTATTATAGGAAACGTTATGTTTTTATACGTTTATTTTTTTGCGGGAATAATTTAGATAAGTTGTTTTAAGATTTAAAAGCGAACGTTAATATTACGAATAATATCAGTAATTTTAAGAAAAATATTATAATAAATATAAAATCCAGGGGAATTTAAATTATAACGGGTAGAGAATTTATAATTATTATTTTTATTAATATCGTTAGGTAACTTTTAAAAGGGTTTAATAAAAAAAGAAACGAAATTATAATTAAGTATATATTATATATTAATAATTTTTTTGAAGGTATTTTCCGGGGAAATATTTTATAAAAAAGGAGGTTATTTAAATTGTAACGTTTTGATAAATTTTAATTGGATTTAGTTATTAATAATTAACGTTTTTCGGAAGGGATTTTTTCTGTAATTTTACGGAAAGCCGGAACTTATTATTAGGGCCCCGGATTTAATAAACGATAAAAATTATTAATAAAGATATGTATTAAGGGAGGTATCCGGTAAGAAAGATAGCGATAACCTAGTAAATAATTTAAGATACGTATTTTCGAACGTTTTTAAGGATAGGAAGGTTTTAATAATAAATAAAGTTATAAAGAAAATTATTTTTTAATATTAGTATTTTTATTATTTTAGTACCGAATAATTAATATGGATTATTAAAAAGTTTATAGGAATAAATTTAGATTTTAACGATATAAAAAATATCTTTTATATGGTATATAATAAAAGGAAAATATGGAAGATATTATTTATAAATTTTTAAAGGTAAGGGAAGTATATGGAAAAGATTATTTAATGCGATATAGGGTTAGTTAAGCTTATTAATATCGAAAATAAGGGTTATTTTAATTTTATTATAAATAATTTATTACGTTATAAAAAGTATTATTTGTTTAAAAGTAAAGATAAGGTTTAATAAAATTTATATACGTATATTATGCGAATTATAAAACGTTTAAAAACGTTATTACCGGACGAAAAAGATAAATGTAAAAAAATATAAATTTTACGCCTTAACGGCGGTAAAAAATTCGGTATAATAATAATTAAAAATTTCTACGTTATAAAAGGTATCGAATTAATAGTTTTTAGCGTATATAATTAATATTAAAACGGAGTTGTAAAACGAAAAATATAGTTTTTATAAAATAAAATGCATACGATTTTTATATAAATAAAATTTTTTATATATTTTTGGGATTTCGTAATAAAGGTAATAATGTATATTATTAATAAGATAGGCCAGTTTACGGTAAAGGATATAATATTAATTAAATATTTTAAAAACGTATTCGAGCCGAATAAATTATATAAACCCGATAACGGTTATTTTCGAATTTTTAATAATAGGTGTATAGTTTTAATTAATAAGAATTATTGGATTAGATTAGAAAAGCTGGTAATTCGTAAAATAAAAAGAATGTTATTAAGTTATTAAAAAACGTATAATTATAAGGTATAGCTGTTAAAAAGCGGTAAGTTATTTATAATATTATATATTATTATTTACGAAAACCTGGAAAACTTAAATAAACTTTTTAATTTTAAAAATATTATCCGATTATTTTTATAACCCGTATAAAAATGTTTGAAATACCGTTAAAAGTAAGGCGTAAAAATAAAAAATAAGGACGATAACGTCGTTTTAAAAAACGATACGAATTAAGAAATTAAGTAAGTTAAGCGTAAAAAAAAAAACGTCCGAAAAAGATTATTCTTAAGTTATATATTTTAAAGGCCTTAAATAAAGCCCTAAAATTAATTTAAAAGCTAAAGTTAGCTTTGATTTAAAAGGGCGAAAATAAAGGTGGTTTATATACCTTTTATTTTAACTTATTAACGTTAAATAACAATAAAAACCGTTTTAATAGCTTTAAAAACGCTAATTAGGCTATCCGGAATGTTTACGAATACGAATAGGTAATTAATATATTAAATATTGATATTTATAAGTTATTTACTGCTATAAATAACGGCCCGATTTTAAAAAAAATTATAAAAAACCTAAAATAAGAGATATAACTTAAGGTTATTTTTATAAAGATTAAAAAGAACCTTTTACGCGGAATTTTTAAATTTACGCTTTTTAATAAGGTTACTTAAAGGTATTTTATTAATATTAAATAAGTATTAAGAAAAAAATATACGTTTATAAAAAAGCTAGTCTCCTTAAAGGAAACGTAACCGTAAAACTAAATTAAACAAATAAATAGATTATGTTATCGGTTACTAAGCTTTACTAAACCCCAACCTTATAGCCCCTATCGACGACCATTCTTAACGGAATTCTGGACGGTTTTCGTAATCCGGAGCAGCCGGATAAATTATCGTTCGTAATCTTTTTTATATCGATTTAAAAGTTGAACTTCGACGTTTTTAAGCCCGTTATCGTTATTTTCCAGTTTTGCTAATAATTTTTTTATAAGCCGGATATTTTTTAATATAAATTTGCGCAAAAACCGATTATTTCCGCCGTTTTAAACTAAATCGTATCCGAAATTTAAAAGTAAAACCCGATCTTTTTCGAATAAATTGTTAATATTAACGGAGGTATCGATATATTTTACTCGGCCGATTGTTTTATTTAAATCGGGTAATTTAATTAAGACCGTTTCCGTCGAAATTCCGGAAGTACGGAGTATTAGGATTTTATATTCGGACTTGGCCGGTATATTTTAGTTATTTTGATTAATAAAAGTTTAAGAAGGTGCCTTAAGATTAATCGAGGTTGAAAAAGGTGGTTGTTATAAGACTGGCGAAAGGTTACAAAGCAGCCATTTTATACAGACTTAAAATTTACTGCGAAAAGCTTAATATCTTTTGAATTATTATTTAAGATTCCCTTTGCTAAACCAGCTAAAGGGTATAAGGTTTATTAGGGTCGAAGTTTGTCGGCATTGCCAGTCGGTTTCGGAATAAGGCTTTTCGCGACCGAGGTATAATTTATCGTTACCGTAAAAACCATTAATAGTTGCTGTATTCGAAAATACTAGGTAAAGTATTTATCGTATTAATTATTGGTATAATTACTTTGTATCTTTGGCTCAGCCTGGATAATACGGCTTAAACCCAACGACCTTGTATAAAAAAGCTAGATAAATATAAGGTACGTATTTACGTAAAAGGATTTATATAGCGAAAAAGAATTGATTATAACGAAATAGTAGTAAATATTATAAAGGTAATATATTAGAGGATTTTAATAACGTTAATTACTTTTTTAAGGTGGTATATATTTTAGATAAATTTTATTATTACGTATTTAAATAACAAGTTAAAGGAAGATATTTATATAAAATAGTTTCCTATATTAAAAAAGTATTTTAATACGTATTTAAAAAATAAAGAAATATATAAGTTTTCTTTAAAAGGGTTATTAAATTAATAAACTTATTATACGGTTTAAAACAGGCCGGAGCTATTTAGTAGAAGAAAGTAAGAAAAATATTTACAAAATAAAGTTTCCGTCCGTTAATTTCGAACAATACGATATATTATAATTCTAAAATAAAAAACGTTATCGTTTTATACGTAAATAACTTTTTATTTTTCGGTTTCAATAAGTAATATCTTAAGGATATCGCCAAAAGGATTATTAAAAACGTTTTAATTAAGGATTTAAGTAACGTAAACTAGTATTTAAGCGTACGAATTATCCGTTTCTTATTAATAGGAAATATTAAGTTAAATTAATAACAGTATATTAAGAAATTATTAAAGTTAATCGGCTTAAACGAAATAAAAAAAGAATTTATATTATTTATTAAGAATTATTTAAAATACGTTATAAAATATAACGGCGTAATTAGTAAAAAAGAAATATTTAAATATATAAACCTAATAAAGAAATTTAATTCTTTAAGTTATATTAGTAAATTAAATATAACGTTTATAACGTTAACTTAGGTAAAGTTTATAAGTAACCCGTTACTTAAATACTAAGAATATATTAAAAAATTACCGAAATATTTAAACGATATATTAAATATATTTTTTCGGTATCGGAAATTACGGAAAGATTATTTATATTATAAATATAATAATTTAAGGTTATTCGGAATAATAAATATAAATTTTACAAATAATTACAAATTAACAAAGTCCATAATAAACTGTATATTCTTTATAATTAAAACTTTTATTTTATAAATTTTAAAATTATAAAGTATTATTATTAAATATATTACGGAAACAAAATACGTAAAAACAGGAATAACAGTTATAAAGATAATTGGGATTAAAAACTTTTTGATAAAGCTAAGGTTTATATTTAAAAATCCTATTTCCATTTTAAAGGATAATATAAATACGTTTAAATAAGTAAAAAATATATAAATAATACGAAAAAAACGTTATATTTAAATTAAATATTATTACGTACGTTAAAAAATCCGAAAAGGAAATATTAGTTTCTAATATATAAAAAGCAAAAATAATTCTGCCGACGGATTTATAAAGTTATTTAATAAAACAAATTTCGAACGGTTTATAATTAATTTAAAATTTAAAAAAATATAAAAAAAGTTAGAAAATATTTAAAATTTGGTAAAAGCAACTGGTAAAAAAATAATCCCGTTAAATTCCCTTTGTACGGGAAAAAGGGCGTTTTTTTGTTAAAACCTATTTTTCGTTATTAAAAACAACAACCGTAATATTTTTCTTATAATTATCCGAAAATATTTGTTTACTTGTTAGTTTTAAAACTTTAATTTTTTATAAAATTATTTATTTATACGTATTTATAACTTTTTACGTTAATTTTTATCTAAAGGCGTTAATATCTTATATATAATTTATAATTAATTAATATTCCTTAACTAACCGGAAAGAAATCTTTATTTAATAACTTTTTATAAAAAGAAATTTAAAAAGTAATAATTTTAATTATTTATTAATATTGCCGTTAAAAAATAAAACCGATTTTTAAAGCTATAAGATTTTTAACGTAACAGGTTAACATATACAAAGCGTTTTTTTATATTAACGTTTAATTTAATTCGAATTATTTCGGAAAAAATAAGTTCCGTATTCCGGGACGGTTGCGAAAAAACGGTAAAGCGAAAAGGCCGGCTTTTTGGTATAACGGTTAATTACGCAACCTTATTTTAAACGAAAATAACGGAAATAAAAGTTTAAATTTTATATAGATTAAAGATTTTAATAATTTTTTTAATGGATTTTCCTACAGTTTTAAATTTAATTTTAAGAGATTACGTAAATAAGGTTACCTAACGTAAAAAGGCGTATCGGCAATTGGTGCTTTTAGGTGCCTGCGGCTGGTACGTTTAGGCTATAGATGCTACCTAGGATAGCTTTTATCCAGGAACCATCCTTTGTACAGTTAAACGTATATGTAAAAGCGATTACCCCTAGACTTTTTCAGTTTTTCCTAGAATAACTATGTATACTTTGCCAAATTCCTGCATTTGATTACTATGACTGCTGACATAAACTTATATATTGTTATATAATGGCGTTTACCGTAATAATTATTCCCTTAAAGATAATATTCGAAATTTTCGTTACATATATTAATCTTTTAACCGTCGATAATAATTTAGGTATCGGACGGAATTACGTTTTTTAGGCTAAATTTCCCGGGATTATTAATTTTGTTATCGGTATAGCAATATTAAAATTATAATATATATACCGCAAATAACGTTTTAGATTAATTAACGATATCGACGTCGAAGAATATTTTCTTATTACGTAGGACCGAATTAATATAATAACGATAATATTATTTATATTAAGCGATAAATAGGATTTTTAATTATTAAATAAATTTTCTATTAACGATAACACCTTTTACGTTTTAATATTAAATAAAGCGAATACGGATAACTTATATAATATTTTTATTAATACGACAAAACGGAAAAGGTTTTTTTTATTACTTTATGTTAAGTTAGTTGTTAGATATTCAGACCAATTGTTAGCTTACTGAGCTACGAACCCCTCTTGGGTCGTATCAGCGACTGTTGTTGGACAGTCTCGTATCAGGATTTATATGGGGTCCTGTCCTAGCTCTGTCTTAGCTACAGGGGGCTGTATTCTTACATTAGTTACGTTTACGTTAATTTTATTTAAAAACGGTATTTATATCTGTATAAACGATGAAATAACCGTTAAATATATAAAGAAAATCGTTGAAGATTTCGATATATAGCGAAATAAAGATATTATTAACCTTCCCGAAAATAAAAAAATAACTATCGATCTTGTCGATGATTGGCAGCAGATATATAAGGCCGTAAGCCCTTACCCCTTAAGCCGTTAAAACTAAGATTACGTCGATAAAACGTTTAACTTTATATATTAAATAAAACGGTTAAAATAAATAAAATTTCTTACTTTTTCGTTATAAGAATGTTCGTAATATATCGTTATCTAACCCTAGGCTAATATTAAAAGGAAATAAAAAATTTAAAAAATTAACCGGTTATTAATTTACGACTATTTAATAAGTATATCGTTTTTAACGCTTATTTATTACCGCGCGTTAATTTTATTATTAATTAATTAAAAAATAAAAGATATTTTATTATAATAAACGGATTAACATTTTTTTATTAGTTACTTATTATTAAAAAGGATCGTTATAAGATAGTTATTATATTCTTAAAAGGATTTAAGGTTTTTAATATCGTTTTTATAAGCTTTTATAATTTACCTGCTTTTAAATAGCGATTTTTTAATTAGCGTTTTAAGCCGTATAAATAATACGTTAAGATATATATAAACGATATTATTATTTATAGTAATAACTTTAAAGATTATCTTAAACATTTGCGAATAGTTTTTAGTATTTTCGATAATGTTGGTTTTTTATTTTCCTTAAAAAAATCGTTTATCGGTTTTTCGTTAATTAAATTTCTTAATTTTTAAATTAATAAATATAGCATTTTTATAACTACTAATAAATTCGATGTAATTCGTAGGATTAAATTTTTATAAAGTTAAAAGCGGTTAAGAATTATATCGGTATAATCGTCTTTCCTCGTAAATATATATTATAATATTAATAAAAGATATAACTTTTATAATTATATAAGACGGAAATACTAGCCGACGCTATTAAAAAAGGCGTTATCCTTAAAATATAAATAGCAAGAAAAAAGTAAACGATACGTTAAATTTTTAATCCGAAAATAATTAAGCGTAAAGCGTTCGATATTTTTTAGTCGTAATTTTACGATAATTTAATATTTGTTTATTAGGATTATAATAAGGTAATATTCGTAATGATTAATATTTTTAAAGTTAGAGATTTTAAAGTTATTATTTTTTACCTTAATAGGCTATAAAACGGTAAGCGTATTCTATCGAATTCTATTTTATTTATTATATTTCTTTTTAAAATATTTACGAAAGCGGAATATAATTATAATATAATAAAGCCTAAAGTTATATGTTTAATTTCGTTTTAAAAAGTTAATATTAGTTAATCCTTGCTTTGCTATTTATAATTAATTATTTCCTTATATATAATAACGTAATAATTTTCGTTTTATTACGTAATATATTTAAAAGTTTATTATTAATTATTATTATTAATATTTTTAATTATAAGGTTAAATATAACGATATTAATAATATTAAAGGTTTTTAATTTAGTTATAACCTATAACAATAATATTAATATTATAATTACGAAAAATAATAAATTTAAAAAGTCCCAGTTACGAAAGTAATACGTATAGCTTCTTAAGGCCGGTAACGATATTACTTAATAACCTTAATAATTTTAAACGAAACGTAACTTTTTATTAAATAAAGTTAAAAAAATACGCGGTATATATTTATTTCGATAATATTAAAAACAAGTCGTTAACTTATTTCTATCGCGAAATAATAATAATTCGCGAAACGTTATTAATTAGTTAATAAAAATTACGCCGGGTATATAACTAAGCGAAATTTAATTATATAAACCTTTGCGCGATATTTTAAAAATAATTAAATAACTAGGCGTTAATATTAATAATTTTACTTTAGCCGGAATTAATCGAAATAATACGGATTAACGGCAATACGAAATTTTACAGGCGTCTTTTAATTAACATTATTTAATTATTAACTTATAACGTATCAGACAAGTAAGCTATGCAGATAAGTGAATTACGCGGTTTTTGGCACCTTGCAACAATTAATCTAAATAACTTAACAATAACATATCGCATTAATTTAAATTAATCAGATTTTTCTTCGCTAAACGTTTTTACAGCTTTTTTACAAATATGCGCATTATATCCGGGCTTGCCGTAAACGCCACACTTCTATTCCTTCGTCTTAACCTTTTTACGACAATTACCTTTAACCATTATTAACTGCATTTTTTTACCACCCCTTTCCTTTTCGGCCAGAAAAGCTTATCCTTCTTATATAGTAAGTATCCCTCCTTCTTAAAAACGTTTATTTTTAATTTTCCGACGTTTGCTTAAGATATAATTAATTTCGCGCAATTAGGCGGTTTTTTATTCAAAGAAAATAACTTTGTACTAAAGTACCAGCTGATTTTTGGTTAAAAAATTAACCGATTTAATAATTTTTGTCGGTAAGTTACCCTGGTAATTTCTAATTTTTTTTTGCAAGTAACGTCTTTATCTTTTAATTTCCTTAATATTCTTAGGAATTTTTATAAGCGGGAAAATAAAACCGGCGGAAATTAACGGGGAAACGGTCGGCGTAAATACAACTGGAAAAATTTCGAATTTGGAAAAAACGGTATTAAGATCGAATAAAACGAAATTAATTACGGCAAATCCGGATTTAATATTATCGGATGTTATAACAGTTTTAAACGTATCGTAAAAACCGGTAAAGAAATCTTTTTTAACAATATAAATATAATAACGTTATATTAAGCTTTCGATATATAATAAATAAACGCGTTTTAAAGGAGAAAAACAAAATACGTTAAAAGGTTAAAGTTTATACGATAAATATGCGGGTGTATAAAATATAATAATATCGTAATTAACGTAATATTTTTCGAATTTTATCGAATAGTAATTTTCGTAACCGTTAAGGATAAAAAAACGTTTCGATTTTTTCGTATGCGTTTGGGTATATTAATCGAAATGTTAAATTTATTTTAAACCTAATTTGTTCGTTATTTAACCATTATTACTTAATGCAATTTTCTAATTAGCTGCTGGTAATAAATTATTACGGAACCAAAACTTAAAATAATTTTTCCCCGTTATAATAATAAATAACGGTACAGCCCAACCTTAAAAATTAATAACCTAGATAATTATAATTTATTTTTTATTCCCTTATTAAACTTATCTAAGTTTTTCACGTTTTTCGGTACTGGTAATTACCATACCCGTTATTATAAAAAACCTTATCAAAAATCCAGTTTTGTCAAAATTGTAAATATCCTTTTCCGTAATACCGTATTTTGCAATAGTAACCCGAATAAGCTTAAACTACTTACGAAATATTTCTGGATTTTCGTATAATACTTGTTAATAATTAATTTTCCGATTTAAACGCGTTTAAAGTTTTTATTACCGTTTAATAAAGTTCGACGCCTATTTAACTTTAACGCGTTTTATAATACGTTAAGCTAGCAATAAATTAACTATATCTTTAACGTATTAAAGCCGGATAGGAAACGCTTATATATTTAGGTTAAGGATTCGGTCGATAATGGATTTCTTTTCGGTCGGCGTTAATTTTCGCGAATTAAGTACGGTATCGGGTTGGGTAAGTTTGCTATTATATCGGGATTTTAAAGTAAAAGGTGCAACCGTATATATAAAACCAAGTTTTATATAAGAAAGTTTAAAATCTTTTTTTTTAGCTTAAATAACTAAATTTATTTTAGTTTCTTTTATAAACCGCTTTATAAAGGTGGTATTAAGAAATAAATAATTAAAGTTGGATAATAAGAAAGTTAAAAAAACCGCGCAGCTTGCTTATCCGCGTAACTCGCTTATTTAATACGTTACGGGTTTTACGTTTATAATAATACCGATAAATAAACGGGTTATATTATAATTTTAGGAATTCTTTTTTATTAAATTTAACGGTTTAAAATTTAAAACATATTTAGTATTACGTTTCCTAATTACTAAACGATAACGTTAACATTTATTTATATTAGCCCAGGCGTTAACGTTTGCTTAATCATCGACGCCTGTGTCTAACCTAGCCGCCTAGGCCCAAATACCAGCTATCCAGGCCTAAGTGCCCATGTTATTAATATCGTTAATATTATTAATAAAATTAACTTTTTTACCGGCTATATTTTAATTCTTAACGACCGAAACCGCCGTTAATATTTAACGTATTATACGTTAATTAACGTTATTATTATAGGTATCTTCTTTATTAACGTTACCGGGTTCCAGATTTATATCGCCGCTTATAACCGAAATTATTATTACGGTAAACCTTTTATAAAAATTTAATACCGATATTAACAAATTACATAAATAAATATCTAATATACAAAATATTATTAATAATATAAAAATAATCTTAGCTAGGTATATCGATAACGCCGCGGTTAATAAAGATATTATTTAACGATTTATTAATAATCTTAATAACTAATAAACAAAAACTTAAGATATAATAAAAAAATAGAATATTTTAAATAAATCAATAAGATATACCGTAAGAAAAGATATAAAAACGCGGAAGCCGAAAAAAATAAAGCCGTAAAATCGATAATATCGATTAACCGATAATTAAAAATAACGAGTTAAAAAATAACTTCCCGTTTTTAGTTTTTATAAACCCCGACGGTAGTATATACCCCGTTATGGGACAAAAGTTACTGGTACCATTAAATGTCGAACCTTTGTCGAAACGATAAAAGTTGGACGTCGAGATTGCTAAAAATGACGGATTCGAAAACATAGCTTAAAAAGTATATCGGACGATTACGGATTATATATTAAAAATCGTTTTTATAACTTGCTTAAATATTAATAAACTTTCGATTAACGTTAAAAATATTAATTAGTATGCGATCGATAGGGCTATAATAAGGATAAAGTAAACGTAATATCGATATTTTCGCGATGGATTTAATAATATATAATATAGCATATATGTTGGGATATGTGTGGTGGCTAAAGGAATTGGGTATAGGGGGTCCCTAGGGCAACGGAGGGGTGAACGCGACAGACCCACTCTTTGCATGTATGTAGCCCAGTCCTAGCTACTCCCACACCTTCCCCACAACCTTAATCAGAATCAGAACAACAGCGATATCCCGAATTGCGACCCGTTTCCTGACAATATATTTAATAATAGATATCGTTAACCGAGACGTTAACGTTTTGTTAAAGGGGCAGTTAGTTGGCCGTATTTAGCTTATCCTTAGATAAGCAAGTACATATATATCTGCCGGACAGATTAGCAGTTAGCCTTAGACCAGATTAATATATTAATATAATTACTTCGTATTTTTAGCTTAGCCTAGATAATACGGCTTAAACCTAACAATTTTATATAAATTAAATTACTAATTTAACCGTTCGGATTAACCGGTTAATTAACGTATTAAAAGAAAATCCGTAATAAATTATTAATATACGAAAATTAATAAAAATTTACATTTCCTATTAATTAAAACCCCGTTATACGTAAATATTATAATATATTATACGGAAAATTTTTAATTTTCGTAAAAAAACCTAAATTTTACCATTTATTTAAAAAATTATTATTTAATATTGATGTAATTTATATTACCTTAAATAAAAATTAACGTAGGACATAAGCGAACGAGCCACATAAGCGAGCGAGCCGTTTTCACCCTACTATAAATTCAAATACTTATTACTTCGCCAATTTACATTGGATTTCGATGCAAATTTGCCAGAATATTTGTTAGTACGTTTAATAATTCTATATAAAATATAAAAAAGATCCAGTGTATCTTCGCTAAGATATAAATTAATTTATATTATTTTTAAAATAAAAAAATACGATATTTTAAGAAAACATAATTCTACGAAACCCTTATTAAATAATATGAAATTTGGTAAACTTTAATAGTGATTTATAAAGAATAACTTCATATTTTTTTAAAATTTAAAAAAAAATTCCTGTATGGAGATATAAAAAGGTGGGTCCGATTTTAAAGGGAAAAAGAGATTATTATATATAGCTAGTACATTTCAAGCGTAAAATTTTTGCTAATTTAATTCTACGTTAGCTATATCGTTATAAAGACTTATATAATATTTTATCAGGTTTCATAAAGGTTTGATATAGTTATGAATTTTTAAAAATCCGATTTTATTATATGGGTCCGACCGGCTCGCTCGCTTGTGTGGCGCGTTCGCTTGTGTTCTACGTTAGTTTTTTTTATTAATTTTAAAATTTATTTTAGCTTTTCCTAATATTTTTATTATATATGAATTAAAAGTTTATTATCCTATATTTTACCGGATTTAATTAAGTTTACGTATTATTTCCGTAAATTCTTTCCTAGAAAATATAAGTTTTTTTAATTGTTAAAAATATTAATATCAAAATTTATTTCGTAAAATTATTAATTTTTTTATAAAAGTTCTCGTATTTTCGATTTTTATAAGTATACGTTATAAAGTTTTAAATATAAACTTATTTGCTTTCGGTATTTATTTTAAAAATAATTATCGAATAACTTATTTAATGGACTTTTTTAATTAATATAATTTTTTCGTAAAACGAATTAATTATTTATATTAATTAATAAATTCGTTTCTTTAAATAAATACTTATATCGAGTTTTATAAATTCGACAGGCTATAAAATATCCTAATTAAAATTAATATAATATTAAATATTAAATGCGTATATTTTAAACTTAAATTTCTTTTTAAAACGACTTTAATTTTTAGATTTTTCATAAATAACGGAAAATATTAATAATAATATAATTATTATAATTATTAAAATATACGGATTATTACTATTAATATATAACCTATATCGTTTTAATAATAGCTAATTAATTAATAATAACGCGAATTAAACGAATAAACTTTTAATTATTAAATATAAGAGATATTAATTATTTTGTTATATTAGGTTAATTACGTATATTTCTCGTACGCGTATAGCTTTTATATAGCCTAGCAACGGAACATATATCTTCCGATCAGAAGGAGCCTTTCCGTGTATGGGGTACGTTTAGCACCCCCTGCTAACTGACAATATCTGAAGCCACCGATACCGACAACTTACTTTCCGGGATGCATATAAGGCTATACCACCTTGATAATCCGCCTGCCGTTTCCTCGTCGACGCTTATCCCACAGTAATTAAAAATATTTCCCGTAAACGTTATAACTATGAACAAGCTAACTCTCTCTTTATTTTGCAGGGCCTCCAGCTCTTCTTGGTTTCGATACTTCAGGCAGTCGTCTTCGAGGGTCATGTATATACTTGGTATGTGCTCTGCGGCATCTGCTTCAGCTAAGCGATGATCGAGCTCTAGGGGAAGCTCTTAAAGGTTGCTATTCCATACCTTCCATTTTGCTTATCGCTGCCTTGGTTACGTATAATGATATAAATGAGCTATAAGACACTAGCTACCCGCTGCCCTCGGGACCTTTCTCGAAAACTTCTAAATTGTGAGTAAGATTGCCTTTGGCCCTGATGTTTCCATCGATTAGTCCTAACAACGCCCCACGGTTTGGAGGACGGTGAAACTTGACAAAATCGGCAAGAGACATTCTGGATAGTGGCAGTGGCACAAATTCCGGCTCATAATAGAAAAGGAAATCTGAAGGCGATATACTGTATAGCACAGTATCGTTTTGCCCGATCAATGCCCCCTTCTCCCACTCTTCTGTCTCAGCTAACCATAGCTCCGGGTCGGCTCCAAGTCTGAGCATGATCTCAATGCCTTTCCAGTTAAAATCTCTTTCCAGATCAGAGTAATTGCGATATTGGCGCCAAGCGTGGCCAGTTGCCTGGAAAAATACCTCTCGTGCTAAAAATTGGTGCCATATCCACGCAGGGCGGCCCTCCCACCGCTGTGTGGTCCACTTATCTTTCTTGCAAGACACAGTGTCGAATGACAGGCCAACTTCGGCAAGTTTCCTCGTTAGAAGTTCCGCCGATTGGGAACGAATATATGACCTCTTACTTCCTGCGGTGAACAGAAGATCAGTCAAGACCGTGAAGACTCGATATTTGTTCCTAGGGAGAGCCAAATAATTGTTGAATGCCCAATCGAGATACTCCTGGATACCGAAAACTTGGCATTGTCGGAACATATCTAACACCTTCCCTCCTGGGTGAAGCTCTGTCCTGAAATGGTGAAGAATTTCCGTTATCCACTGGCCGTCTGAACCCCCTTGATTAAGCGTTTCATCGATACAACGCAGCAGCTGAAAAACTGCCACAGCGTCGGTAAGGTCGCACTC
Source organism: Monosporascus sp. CRB-8-3 (assembly GCA_004155055.1). Taxonomy (NCBI): domain Eukaryota; kingdom Fungi; phylum Ascomycota; class Sordariomycetes; order Xylariales; genus Monosporascus; species Monosporascus sp. CRB-8-3. Next base: position 2,785 of record QJNZ01000998.1, on the reverse strand, counting down.
CCTGAGCAGGCGCACCAAATATCGTGTCGAGATACCCCGCTGCCCGCTGCGCGCGTCTGCCAGGGCAAGCCAGGTGAGCATCTCGGCGACGCGACGATCGTCTATCTCCACGGTCGTGCTGTGCTCCGAGAAGTAGTGTTGTAAAGACTCTGGGATCGCTCGATGGGTGAAACGCAGACGGCCAGCTTTGTCGGCATCGATCAGCCCTCTGCACCGAATCGACAGTCTTTCATCAGACCTGTCCTGAAATCCCCGGGGACAGCTGGCATACTGGCCGTTTCTGTCAAGAATGGCCGAATCGAAATGCAATCGCTTGTTATGTTCCGCGAGATCGAAGACAAGTGTGGAGTGCGACAGTGTCAGATATTGTTCCTTGGTTTCCGGCAGAAGGATATCTTCGAAGGCCTTCGGTTCAATATTTGTCTTTGGGGCTGATATCAACACCCCCGACATCCTCATACACCCAGCAAGCAGATAATACGAGCCGACTCGATGGTGACTTGGGATAGATTCCATAATACTTTTGAAGAAATCGTCGAGGTTTCGGTCGGTGGAGTCGTTGACAATTCTCTCCAGCACGGCTATTCCCACGGAATCGCCTTCGCCAAGAGCTATGTCTAGCTGGTTCAAGATCAAGCCGACCCATAGAAAGACTCCGTTTGCTTCAGCAAGAATCTTATTCCTCAGGGCTTTGCAGCGTCCTTCTATCTCCCTCGATTGTTTCATCATAGCTGTAAACTGTCTATTGTTGTCTAATTTGTTCGTGACAAGAGTCCGGATATCACCCCCTGTAAGATTCTCGAGCATAATCCTTTGAGTTGCTGGAAACGTATTCATGAATTCTGGTAGGGGCCGACTCGAAACGCACATCTTCACATCTCCTTTGGACCCATTTGCCAACTCTCCCAAGTCATTTCCAATGCTTGCATGTGTTTTCCTCTGAAGTTTGAAGTCTTGTTCGAACTCGTCCAAGCCGTCAATAAAGAAGCAGATACGATACTCGTCTAGTATCTTGCGGTCGGTGAGCAGAATTTCAAACGCCTTGGAGATTTCGCGATCTCCTAGCTCCACTCGCATAATGTCTTGATACGAGCCTTTGTGTGGATCCCATTGTCGCGGAAATAAGCACCGGGTGAGCCTAGGAACCTGTTGAAGAACGCTGTGTAGCAGGCTGTGGACAAGACCCTTCCATGTCTTTTGCTGGATCGTTGTCGTAACCCTGTAGAAAAAGAATTTGGAGAAGATAAGAATCTTCCCTGCCGATTCCGCCCATGCTTGCAGGAGATTCTCAACCTCACAGTCGCCATCCCAGTCGCAAAGAAACTTCACCAGCGTAGACTTGCCAGACCCTGCCTTGCCAGCGATGTGAAAGATGCCGGATCCTCTCTCAAGCCAATCCGTGAACGTGATGCCGAGCTTGGACTCCTTCTTACGGAGCAAGTCGGGATCTTTGAGAATCCAACCAAAAGTGTTTCGCTCTGCCTCGTGGATTGCTCGAAAGCGGACATCGATGTCGGGGTACCAGAGGGCCTTGAGAATCAGTTTATTCTTAATCGTATCTTGGGCTTCGTGGAACGCAAGTTTCATTGACTCGAGCATCCGTCGTAAATCATCCGTGGCAACCTTCAAGCTTTCGTCGAGTCTTTCCAAGCCTCTTTGAACCTGATAGGTTTCGTAGCTCATCTGTGTTTCGAGCCCTTTTAGTCGATCTACCATATCCATGACTCTTTGACTACCGGTGCATCAGTACTGCGCCATAAGTTTGCGCCCTAGAATAAAGCCTAGTCTCACCTGATGGTGATTGGGATGAGAGTATTGAGTTCATTGCGATGATCTTCAATCTCCTTCTGGAATTTCCTGATTTCGGAACTTTTTAGGAGTGCCCGGAGGGCTGCCGCACTTGCATGTCTCCATGAGCCCTCCCTTTCGGGTTGGCACTTTTGGAGCGCATCCCGAAGCGAAGTGCACGAGGTTTTTACTTTGCCGATGATATTTTCTATCTCAAAGTCCGTCTTCGATTTCTGATGCTTTGTCTTATTCTGTGCGAGGGTGAGGTCATTGACCACGGTCTCAATTTGCTCAGCCGCTTCTTTCAGCCCATGGTAGCCTTCGATCGAACGACCATCATGGAAGGCCTTGATGATCTTGCCACACTCAATAGCCCTCTCTACCAGGTCTAGTAGGTTGCATGCGAGGTTGATGGTGGTGAATGGATCCATTACCGGGTGTCAGAATGTGTAGTTATGATCTGACAAGAGACCGGTCCCTGGCCGCGTTTGCGTTTCGGAACGGAAACGAGTTTCTTGTGGCACATATACTGTGGCCTGGGAAGTGGCGGCTCGATTGTGGCACCAGAGTTGTGGTGCAGTCGCTGTGGCCAGTGAATTGGGGCTGTGGGGTGAGAGAGAGTGCGCGGAACAGGAGACCGGACCCTGGCGAGCCCGCATTTACCTTTCGGAAGGAATCTTGTGGCTTTGTGATGGCTTACAACGTTCAGGGCACATTTCTTTCACAGACCAATGGTACGGTTGCGATCACCGTCTACCTTACATATGGCTTGGCATCCGCCAGCGAGTTGAGCATCAAGCTTGATGGAGCACGATAATTCTCGTTCCATACCTTCTGAACCAGATTTTTCGCCTTCCGGACCCGGTCAGGTCGGCACGCCCAAGTCGCTTCGAACCATCCCTATTTATATGCTGGGCAAAGTGCAAGTGCAGCATAATATACCGGAGTCCCATCACACTTGTGGTACTCGTCCAGCTTCTCCTATGCTAGGTTAGGG
>QJNZ01000997.1:0-31033 GCA_004155055.1 Monosporascus sp. CRB-8-3 | reverse complement strand
CACTGTCACGGTGCAACCGTCAGGTCCAAGTGCAACAGGAGGTAATATAAATAAAATTCGGCAAGGAATCTATATATACAGCTGGGTTCTCCCGGGAAAGGGAAAACGGGAGTAGGATTCAGGCTGTCGTCAATATATGGATTGCCTGGTTACTCTGACCTCCAACAACTAACAGCCGCATGGCGCCTGGGCGAACAACGCCTATCGTAATATCAGCCTAGAGACTGTGGATGACTGTGCAACGGAAGACCCCAGACGAAGCCTAACGGAAATAATTGTCTCTCAACCATAGCGAGTATTCCGAGGGACGCGATGAGGGAGTCCTTCTTGATCGTCATATTGATATGGGGTCATTGGCGCATGTATGGAAGGCTGTAGGGCGCAGGAATTTGTCAATATAAGGAGGCTTCAAGTCCCAGGTCTTTTGGATGGCTCTTCATCCAGCCTCTATCTCCCCGACTGTCCGAAGAGCACAGCCGTAACTGGAAAGTGCATTTGTGATCTGTGCTCAAGAACAGTAGACATTAACCACCAGTCGAATTGAGCAATAACAGAAAAAATGTGGTTCCCCTTCCACATATGTTTGATGCTGTGACCGCTCCAGTTACGGCTGTGCTCTTCTGGCAGTCGCGGAGATAGACTCATTCACCTCTAGACACCTTCACCCCTTTTCAATATGGCACCCAGTATAGGTGCTCAGCATGCTCCCGAATATCCTTGAGTGGTCTGAGCTTGCGGACAAGGATCCTGGCTGAGGCTCAAATCTGTAGATGAACTCTTCTAAGCGCTGATGGCGAGAGATGGGCGGGCTTAACGTTGGAGGTTAAGTTTCCACGTCTCCTGACTCGGAAGTCCCTATCCTTTGCATTCATAACGTGCCTGGTTTGCGGAGAGGTAGAGACGGCGTCTCCCACAGAAGCCATCCTGTAATATCCCATGCACGCTCCTGTCTCTAGCTAAACCGTGGTAGTAAGAGGAACTGTGAAGAAGCCATACCCATGTATCGTTTCGTATATCTGAGGGGCTGGGGGAATCTCTGGTGAAACTCCTCCTAGGCCACATTTCCAGTTGTTAACCGGTCAGGGCGATGATGGTAATGGTTACATGTTTGTGTATCATATCCATCATGTTAAGTTGTGCTTGCTTGGCGGCTACTTTGTTCAAAGTCACGATTTGGCTCTGATTTAATTATACAGGGAGCATCGACCGAGAGATACCGCTTCCCCAGGCACTTCGTCGCGGTGGTCACGTCCTCGATGGCACGGTGCCAGCGTTCTCGACTCAAGAATCGTCGCTAGAGATGATTCAACATGTTCACGCCCCAGTCATCCTCTACCAAGATAACTACAACAAGATCCTGCCGACCACGTGATACTGATACGGGGCGCAAGATGGATATTGCCTATTTTTCTTGCATATGTCAGGTTGCGCCGTTTCCCAAACTGTATATTAATAATCCCCAACCCTATTCAGACTGGCCCCTTTTGTTGGGTTTCATGACATCTACTAAGGATAAAAACCACGGAGATCGACCAGGAAACAATAAAAGAATTCGCCATTGGAATCACCGAGTAGCGTTGTATGAGACCCTGACATAACACACTGAAGCATTTGCAACTGATGAAGTAGATTTATCTGGTTGACCTCTAAGAGGCCCTAGCTAGGAAAATGGGTGTAGTGATGCCTCGTTATACATACTCAAATATGGCTATAGCCATGAGAAAAGCTCACTGGAGATAGCCGGACCGATTCCAAAAGGGGGCTGATCTATTGAGCCAACACCTAGCTATTAACCAGCTATTGAGCCTTAGTTTCAGTGTATCACGACGTAACCATGCCTAACGTTCAACGGAATCGTAGTAGGTATTCTAAGTCTAAAAATAATATAACAATATATCGGCATCATGCAGCCCAACGGACAACCTCAAGGCTATCCAAATATAGCATTTACCCGAGCCCATCTACTCAGTCGGCGGCTATGTGGGGCTTGTTCCCGCTCTTGTTGAGAAGATCTAGTCTCAGGATACGTTCCGCAAGTGTTAAAAAGTCCCCGTTCTCGTCGAGAGTCAGCCTCGCGTAACCAGACCAAAGTATGCTACGCAAGGGCTGAACGATAAGCAGCCACAGCATAGGTGAGTACGTAAGTACAGATAGCTTTAGGGCCATAAATAGGCGCCACATTGTGGAGGCGGCTGAGCGATGTGTCGATCCTAAAACCTTCGTCCTACAACTGGCGCGTTGTGATTGGATGCTATTTTCTACGGGGTCGTGGGATCGCCCGAAGCTGAACGGAAACGTACCCAAGTGGCCAGGCGATGTCGTGCAGGGTCAATGCGAGATCTGCAAGGCTGAACGATCGGCGAGCTAAAAATGGACCTCTCGCATGATTTTCGACTGAGACCATCTTCGGTCCTGTTCCGCAACCCCCATATACTACGGCGCGCGGAGAGTCACTGGAATGAACCATAGCGATGCTGATCGCCGACGCTGTTGGATATCATGGGGTACCGCGGTTTTGCCAACGAGGATCCCACGGTCAAGCATGTCACAGCTGAATAGCTTCCTACATAGAAGAGTTCCGATTTGATGAGCAGCTCACCGCTAATCATGGGCTATTACCAATGATCGGCGCATTTCTCCAACTCGTCTAATGTGAAACCTCATCCAGGCATGAGCATTGAGAGGGCCGAATCGAGTGCATGGCGGGAGAGAGTGGGCGAACAAAACCAAGACGGCGAGTTCACATTCCTCGAGCCTGATCATCCAGAGAAGAAGGGATTCTAAGAATAGGACTAGGGAGGATGAGCAGAAGCCAGCGAGTTCACCTGGGGGACGTCCGAGTATAAAGGGGTGGCAATGCTCTCCGACGGACCACGCTTTTCGGGAAGAGCATCAGACAGCCCAGTCCAGTTGATTCATCAGCTACAAGCCAGAAACCAACAGTCCCAAAATCAGCGACAACAACCCCCAAAACCACTGCGTCTCTCAGAGCAACAGCCAACATGCAGTTCAAGACCATCCTCTCCATCACGGCCACGGCCACCCTCGCCATCTCCGGCGCCCATGCCGGCCTGCAAGACCCGCAGGTCTACAAGCGCGACGTCGCGCCCACGCAGCTGTACCGCATCGTGGAGTATAGGACGCGGCACGCGGGCGCGCTGGACGACTCCCAGAGGGCCGTCCTGGACCGGATGGAGGCCGACGTCGTGAACTCGGCGACGGACGACGTCCCGGCCCTCGAGGAGGCCTGCGACGCCGCCTTCGGCGCGGCCGAGTGCAAGTACCTCCTGACCGGCAAGGACAAGAGCAAGCGTGCCGCCGTCCTCTCTGCTCGCCAGAAGGTGCTGTGCGAGTGCAGCGACGAGTCGGACTGGTGCGACGACGGGTTTCGGTGCGACTACCAGTATAAGCAGTGCTCGGTCAACGGTATGTTGTTTGGATCCCTCATTTTGTTCTCCCCGTTCGAAGGGGGTGATGTCCCTTCCCTGGGACTCTAGCTCTTGCTGAGGTTAGAAAACATGGACTAACACACTGTGCTCAGATGGCTGCGGTACCTTTGGCATGTACGACTGCAATGGACTCTGCATTCCTAAGTAAACAAGCTCTGTTAAGGGTGCCTCAGCGCTGGCTCTTGGGTCGAATGAAGTTCAGGGCCCTAGCGGAACAGGCGAACATTAAAGGGGTGGAGTGAGCTTTCTTTCCGTCGGTCTCTTGAAAGAGTGTTTTTGGTTGAACTTTGTGTACCATGTTCCGTCGCTACTTTACCTAGGTAGTCCTCATAAGTGCTCTGCATTTGCCAACACGTTTGCCTCATCTTATGCATTGTCTATTCGAGGTTGTTTATGTCTCTCACTCGCGAGTGGCTGTTATAGATGCGGAGGGGGTTTGAAGATCCTCGCTCTGCGGGTGTCCTCTTGGCATCCAGCACCCATATGTCTTAGGTATCATGATAGATGGCATGGTAGCTGCATGGTACGGAACACTTTGGATATTAGGGTTAGGATTAGTCGATAGTGATGCCGTTTTAGAGCGTCAAGGCTAAGTGCCGGACAGCGCAACTCCCTTCGGAATCTTAAACATGATTGCGGTCTAGGAAGACTGACAGATAGCAGCAGTGACTTCAAGGCTAAGTGCGGCTTGGCATGTATTGCTCGCACGACCGAGCTGCATTCATAGTTGATTGCCAGCGCAGCCACGGATTAACGTGCAGTAAGGCATATATAGGCATAGAAGACATGAGATCGAACGGGGTCATATCTTAGACGATAACAAACAACGATATTAACACAAGAGGGCCATAGTATAGCAGATCTCAATACATATACCGATTAGGTTAGTGTTACCGGAAAATGTACATGGCACCCATACTGCCTCATGCCGTGTCTAGTCGCATTTGAATCTTGTCTCACGGTGTCGAATATCGCCGGTACACAGCAGAGTCTGACGGGTAGATCAGCGGCTTTCGAAAACTCGACGACGCTTGTCGTCCAGGGGCTCTGAGTGGCGACAGGGCGCTCATCATATGGCCTAATATTTGTAGAAGAGCCTTGCATGACGCATATGACACTGATCTAGCGTGTTAACTGGCGCGTATTTTCTTCCGGTTGCGCGGGGAAATTTGGGGTATTGGAGGGGGAACGAATGGCAGAAGTGGACGAAGATTGTGGAAGTCATACCTAGATGATATTGTACGTATTTACAAGAGATTCCCTAATAAGTGAAGCCGAGAAATATTGACCCGCTTTTGGAGTCTTCAAGGCCGCCCCAAGGGTCGCTCGGCACCTGAACAAGCTTGGCTCCCCTCACTATTCCTATCCGGGCAAAGAGCTCTGGGGGGAAATTCGCTAGTCGATTAGTCCTTAGTGCCACTGTAACTTAGTAGTGCGTAGAGACTGGAAAGGACCAAAAAGGGCATGTCGTCATATGGACCCACGCAGGCCAGCGTAATCCATCGAATAATGAAGAAAAAAGGACGGAAGCAATGACATTGACATACGTAGTCTCGTTCATCACTAACCTAGGCCTTTTTTCCCCCTTCGATTCTCACTTAACAGTTTATCCTTGCGACGATCCCCTTCTCATACCTCTTGGTGCTTCTTTGTAGAACATCAATAATCCTAATCATCGCCCGTCGCCTGCAAGCAACCCCTGCATCGTTATCAGGTAACTTTCGGTACTGCATATCAACCCAACTGTCTCAGACATTGACTCCTAGTGTAGCGCACCTTGCTAATACCTTGATAGCTCTGAACCGGGATCTTCATACCTAAGGTAAGAGCTGCAATGACATGGCACATTCCTTACCCTTGTCTCCTCGGAGAATAACTGCACCTGTCCCTGCCCCTCCGATCCCGACATTTCACAACCTAAATTAACGCGAGCATCCACGGCCCTAGATCTGTTACACCTGGCCGCCAGCCCGACCTCAACCAACCCGGGCGAGAACATATCACACCATCAACATGGTTCGGAATAGGGTCCTGGCGCCGCTCTCCCTCTTGCTCCTGGCGGGGGCGATCGTGATGATGTTCTTCGTCATCCTGTCGGGCGTGACACGCACGAGCCCGCTCGACGACACCTACTTCCTGCGGGCCGACACCTCGGGCATCACGGGCGCGCGCCCCACCACGCAGTGGACGTACTTGTACGTCTGCAGCCCCGGCAACGTGAACTGCGGCGGCGCGTGGCCCGACCCGCCCGTCGGCTGGGCCTGGGACAGGGACCCGCGGAACGCGCCCTTGGGGCTCGTGGGCAGCCGCGGCGGCGGCACCACGAGCAGCTACTACTTCTACATGTGGCGGTTCGGCTGGGTCTTCTACCTGCTCGGCCTCTTCTTCACCGTGATCGCCTTCTTCATCGGCTTCCTGGCCTGTCTCGGCCGCCTGGGCTCTGCCATCTCGGGGCTCACGTCGCTGACGGCCCTCTTCTTCTTCACCCTCGCCGCCTCCCTCATGACCGCCACCTTCGTCAAGATGCGCAACGAGTTCCGCAGCGCCGGCCGCTCCGCTAGCATCGGCCGCTACGCCTTCGGGTTCACCTGGGCCGCCCTGACCTGCCTGATCATCGCGACGGTGCTCTTCTTCCTCGGTTGGCTTGGCGCCAAACGCGACAGCGGCTATACTGGAGGCCGATTCCGTCGCAAGCGCAGTGTTCCCAGCCGACCGAGCTATGATGCCGGCGGCCACCGCGTCAAGGATGATTACGCTTAAAGTACTACCTGAGGAAACGAGTACGATACCTGATAGGATCCATAATATCTTAGCAAGAGTGACAAGGCGAGTGATCAGAGAGCGGTGTGAGATAGTCTACGCATAGGGGCGAAGGCTTGAATGAGATGACTTATGCGCCATTTCCCGTACCTACACTCGATTTAACGACGTATCGCGGAGGGCCAATTTGATGTTGAAATATGTAATGTCTGAGGAAATACCCGCTCGTTAGGATATCATGATAATGGATGGGATTATGTTTAACTGACTGCTAAGTACAACCCAATTGAACGACGCTTTAACCACTGTAGTCACGCCTTACTGCCATCCTCCTCTTCGATACTTCATCAAGCGGACTGTCTGATGCCCAAACGTCGGCTACTGCGGTCTTATTCTCGGCCCTGATGCGGCAGTTAGTTATTGCACGTCCCTGATGTCGGTCGGTGCAGGTGTTGATGATCATGTACCCTAGCGGGGGTGCAGGGGCCCGTGAGGGGAGAGAAAGGGGAAGAGCCTTCCGGCAATACCCTGCCGCACTCGCTCCTCCCTCTCCCCGCCCCTCCCCTCGCCTCTTATTTACTTGCATAATAGCAAGGCCTCCCTGCCTAACATATCCTCGCGTACACTTCTGGAGACACCCATCAACAGCCAAATCCATAGCCTCTACTCTGTCGGAGGCTTCCTACTGTATCTCCATCAGATCGCTCAGGCGGGCAGGCGGGCCGGCGACACGACCCGGCCGACCGACCGACCGAGTCGGATCCGTGGCCGTGATAGTGGTGATCGTAATGATGAAGGTGGTGATGTCATAACGCACGGCTACCTCGGTTACTCCTTACCTAGCATCGAGCTCGTGGGTAAATAGTAGAGCTCCCGACCCCACCCGCCGTAGGCTACGGGCACGTGCTATCGGGCCGCCTCCGCACGGCGACCCCTCTCTATTCGGCCGGGGTGGAGCTCCGCAAGGAAAAGGATTGAGGAAGACGAAGACGGACCCATGGAATCCTGCACCGCGTCGTGTTCCAGCGGACGCGAGATGACATCCCCTATTCCATTCCGCGCTGAACGGACTTGGACCCCGCCCGTTCTCGTCGGGGGGCGGCGGTTGCTCAATTACACTGCCAGCTTGCGAGTAGACCCCCTTTATACAAGACCCCCTCCGTGGAAACTCCTCTCATACATGGCAGGTTGATACGTAATTTCCAATTCCCAATAGGTAGGTACATCATGCTGTCCCGACGGTCGCGGGACGCCGAGGGGTCCACGGGCCATTCCACTTACACAAGTACCAGGTAAGCCCTTTCCGCTTCTACCAGCCCCCTACCTCCTCTCAAAGAACTAACGCAGCACAATAGCATCCCATCACGGAAAATCCCACCACGGGGTGGTGTTTCACTAGTCCAGCAGCCTCGGATAGCTTCCCATTTCGTTGTCGTATATGTATGCAGGCAATAGGAATACGTATGTATGTTATGCGATATACTCAACAACACCTCCTCAGAAGCCGCCCGTCCCCCGCATCCGTCCGTGTGATTACTCCCACCTAGACATGGGATATAACGTACGGCACAGCACAGCACAGCACGGGCGGCGCGGAGCCAAGTACGTGGGTAACGTCCATCCACTACGAACCGAACCGAGCCGACGGGCGAGAGCACCGGGAGGGAGGGTAGCCTACGTCGCTGTCCGAGCCGTCGTCTGCTTTTTCCGCAGGCTAAGCAAGCAAGCTGCAAACGCAGTCCTCGCTCCGAGAGAGGCCCGGGGGGGGGGGGGGGGGGGGAATCCTCCCTTTTTGTTCGTTGGGACTTTCACTGATCTGTTCCGACTTCGTTCACAGGCTACGCCAGCCACCATGCCATATGGCACGCATGAATGGTGTTCTTTTCCCGTGTTGTCTGCACACGGCCTCCTCGTTTCATCCGGTAGAGAACGGACTCGACTCTCGCTCTCCCACTCGGTGGTGCCCCGGCTTCCGTTTCGCGCATCTCGCGACGGCTACGGCCAAACGGAGACCGAGAAACGGGTGGAAAAGGGGGCAGCGGGTCTGGAGAACAAATAGCCGGTCTCTCGAGTAGTCAAAAACCCCCTCCCCTTCTCCGTTCCTCCCCCCCTAACCTGCAAGCATTAAATTTCACAATGATCTCAACAAGTCCGTATGCGCGCATAGCAAGAGGCGTGATATCATAGAGCGACATGCACTCAAGTTCCGTATCTGCAATTCAGAGAAGTCAAGTATTGCATAACGACAGCAGCAGAAAAAAACGCCGTCCCATCTATCGTGTACGGGGGACCGCCCTGCTCTATTTATTCGCCCATGCCCACCCAGCCACCCATCCATCCCTTTCTCTTGATTCGCATTCGCCGCCAACGGTAATAGTAACATAACGATACCCGTCCCGGAAGAACGTCGAGGGAGAATACGAAGATGTGAAGAAGGAAGAAAGCCATTGCGCAAATCCCTGCCGCCCCATGTTTGTGTATCCGGCTCGAGGCAGAGGGAAGAAAAGAGAAAAAAACAGAAGACAGTAAAATTACGCCGATCGATGCATCTGAAGTTGTAGGGCGAAACGTTGGTATGCGACGGCGAAGGTCCTGCTCCGCGACCTAGACCAGAAATAAGAAAAGGCTCTTCCCGTATGGCTTTGCACTATGTCCACCCATCCCGTTCTATACAAGTCGTTCGTTCATGCATTTGGCTAGGCCCCCCGCGTTTCTTCTTTACCTCCCGATCGCCGGGCTGGCCAGCGGACTGTTCACAGCATCTAGAGGAGCAGCATGCAGCGCAGGCTTCGTGTCTGCCTTATATTGTCCTCTTGCTTTCTTCTCCAGGGCACCGTTGACCCACGCCGCCACTTCAGCATCTTCCGTAGTCGAGTGGCTCATGTCGAAGTGCTTAGCGGCACCAGCGACGGCTTCCGCACTGGCGTTATTTTCGTTCTCTTCCTCGTCATCTTCGGTGATGGTCTCGGGCTTTGTCAGGCCCTTGAGCCACTCAGACGCCAATAGGGCTTGATAGCTTGGGCGCAATTTGGGTATCTTGTTGAGACATGAAAGGACGAATACGCGTGCCGTATCGGAGTAGCCTTCCTCAGGCAGGCTAGGTGGGTCGCCTTCTACAATCGCCTAAAATAGGGTTAGTCCATCCCACATTATGTGCGCAGAACTAGCAAAGCCTAACACTTACGCTGAGTTGACTGAATATCGTCGACGATACTTCCGGCGGGTAGGGATACCTTCCCATTGCGCACTCGATAATCGTCAAGCCTAGACTCCATACGTCGCTTTGCACGCTGTAGGTCCCGTCCGATGCGCCTGTCTGCATGAACTGTCCGCCCGAGATTCTCTCCGGAGCCATATAGCTTTGACAACCGATATTCGTCTTGGCGATACTTGCCACGAGGTTTCCGCTCACTCCGAAATCGCAAATCTTGACTTGGCCCTTCGTATTGACGAGGATGTTGGTGGGCTTGACGTCACGGTGAATGATGTTGTGCTTATCTTTCAGCTCCTTCAATCCCATAACCGTAGAAAAGGTGATCTTGCGGAGCACGTTCTCGGGAATCCCGCCCGAGTAGAGTTTGTCGATGGAGCCACCGTCCATGTATTCGAGACAGATGTACACGGCACTTTCCTGGAAGAACGCTCCATAGAAATCGATAATGTACGGTGAAGCACATTCGTGCAAGATGACGAGCTCCTTGATTATTGTCGTCAACTTGGCCTCGTCCAGCTCCAGGCGCATTTCCTTCATTGCCATAATCCTTCCTGAGGTGGAACTGCTCTTGCCGTTGATTGAGACGTCAGTCTTGTCGGACTCTGCTGTGGGCAAACCACCAATTGATGCTGATTTGTACCCAGAAAGGCCCGGTCCAAAACGGGGGACGCGCGGCTTCATATGCCGTACTTTATATACCGTTCCGTAGTTGCCCTTGCCTAGCTCGTCCAACTTCTCGACTTCGTCAAGCGATATCCTGAAAACACTCCCGTCGGAGAAGTCGACGCCTTTATCAGATATTATGGCCTTGCCCTTGAACGTAAGATAGCCCTTCTCTGTATTGATATACTCCTCAAACTGCTTTAACTCGGACATATGTGGGCTTCCGTTTTGCGGTAGTCCTCCAGCCGATGCGGGCGAGTCCGACGGAGCGCCTTGGCTTATATCACCGAGCTTGAAGCCGAATCCTTTTCTTCTCCCCAAGCCTCCCGGTCTCGGGGGTATTGACGGGACAGTCGGGTCTGACCTGGCGAAAGTAGGGGCATTCGGTCTCTGTAAACCGCGTGGGATCGCTCCTGGCCTCTGCATATGCGCGGGTAGCCCACTCATAGGACCGACAGGAGAAGGGGTATTAGGTGTTGTCGGACCAGACGAATTTGACGGCGAGGGCATAGAGCTGCTTTGGCGTGACAGAGCGAAGGCTTTCATCTTGGCATTGAGATCTTCGGGCAAACGGCCGCTTGATGTGGGAGGGGGTGCTGCTGGTCGCCTAGCATTGGAGAGCACACCGAGATGTGTCGACGAGGCAGACATCTGTTGGCCTGCGGTTTGCGAATCAGACACGGATCGAAGAGACGGCATTCTCTTGGGGAGGTCTTTCGACCCATCAGGTGTCGGATCGGTAGGGGTCTCGAGTGGGGTGCTGGCGTTCGAGGAAGTGATGGACCCGGGGGTGCCAGGACTTCCTAGCACGTAGGGGTTGAGCAGTTCGTCGGGTGTCGCGGGCACCGAGTCCATGTCGTCTTTGACACCCGTCATGTAGGATCCGTCGACAGACACTACGGGGTCTGACGTCCGAGGTGAAGATAAAACAGAAGGCAAGACAGAGCCTACACAGGCATCACCAGGCGACGAGGAGGCGACCGCGCAGGTATTGAACAATCGAGAAGTATAGGCAGTGTAAACCGGGGAAAATCCTGCTTTATGTAGAAGCACGGCAAGGGTGGTACTGGGGCCTTTTCGAAGAGTTCGGGAGAGGTAGAGTTCAGGTACGGGCGCAGTAGGGTTGAAAAAATTCCGGCGGGTGAGCTCGGATCTGATAGGGACAGAGGGCTTAAAGTCGATTTTCGGTTTAACAACCAGGTAGAGAGAGCGGCAGCGGTCGTTCCCGTCCGTGGCGTGTTATAGCAATAACCCTACGCTCGGGCAATAAAGTCTGAAGGGGCCGAGCAAAGCTAAAATGCGTTGCGCAGTTGCTTCGAGTCAACCATGAAACCACGTCGGTATAGATAGTCGACCGTCGGACCATATAGTCGCAATTGTGGAGGAGGGGTGTCGGGACGGTATCGTGACCAGAGCGCAATCGATGACAGTAAGGTAGATGGTGATACTAAATACCGCTATGGGTAGGTTAATGAGCGGCGTGAGGACGGTGACTTTGGGTAGACTGTGGATGTACACACACTTGAAGGACTGCGTTGATGAAACCTGTCAGGCTGAACCTTTTAGAAGGTTAGGCACACGTAGGAAGAAAGACGAAGATGCGAGTCCAGAAGGATACGAGTGTCAGGTAGTCTTTGCCTCTGTAGTCTCCGTCGATGTTAGTCAGTACCTGCAATCTAGATATATGTGGGCGGTGATAGTGTCGGTCGAGTTGAGCAGGTTGAGGTGCAATTACACAATACGATATACTACGGATAGGGAGGGTACTAAGTTGGAAAAGAAGAATGCAAATCGAGAAGCAATCGAAATATTGACGATAGTCCAGGTACAAGAAACGTAGGTAAAGATGAAGGCAAGTTCAATGATAAAATGAGTGGCTCTGCCCCGCGTTGACTTACGACGAGGTACCCAGAGAAAAAAAAAAGCCCACTTTCTTCCAAAAAGCCCTTTCAGTTAGTTGTGTTTCTCTTCGTCCTTTTTATACAGGTATGAAGTAAGAGTAGCTGGAGATCTCTCGCTTGCCTATTACAGGCAAAACTACCGGCGATCCCGTAGTGTGGCTTTTGGGGCGACTGTTTAAAATTTCGGAACGTTGTAACATGAAATCTTGTTTAGTCAGCCGATCGGAGCTGATGATCGTGGCTGGTCAATGCGGCTTCGGTAGATCTTCTGTCTTTGACGTACGTGATCCATAAAACCGCCCAACTACCCGCCAATTGGGGGAGTCCCTCGAGCAAAAGCACCAGGACGCCGTGCAATTTCCTTTAGCAGATGATACTCCAGTAAAATCGCGTACTGAGTAAACTGGTGTCGAACATGCGTCACAACATGAGGCTGACGTTAGGTTGAATGGTGGGAAGAATACCCAGCTTTACAGTACGATGTGTTGGAGTACCTGAGCACCGTATGCAGTGTAGTTATGGTTACAGCCACCTGGGCAATTGACGTTGATCTGTGCGGTTGGAGAAATTGGAGAATATCAAAGCGTATCTAATGTTAGGCCAGCATTGCAGTTCACCCCAGAAACGCCAACTACGTATTATATCCGACCTTCTTATATACTGGTAGTAGATTATCCAAGTCGATACAAGTTGATACATGCATGCGGTCTCTACGCCGGTACGATATCTTCCTACAGTAGACTCATAACGGTCAGGTCTCTCCGGCACTCTACACAGGTACCACTGACCTTCTTGAAGCAAGTGATGCGGCGGGCTTAGGTATGAAATACCGTGGTCTATCTCGTTCTCTCACACATAGACTTTTGACGTTTAATAACCTACCTGATTGCATCACGCTTCAAGATTGGAGAAAGCCCGCGATTCGCGGTGGCAGTCATGTATATGCGATCCCCTCCTCCAAAATTGTGAGATGTCGACGCCATTTACCAAATGGAAAAGGGACCAATCAAGCCACAAATCACGTACGTCATATCCGTCTCCATCTCCATCTCCATACGTACGTTCATATTCCGCACTCACATTCTACATTAGCTCGGCATCGACTTTGATCAATCCCACCCCTGCTGTTCCTTGCAAATGACAGCTCAGGATACCACGCCATGTTATATCATATTGTATCTTATCAGAACTTGAAACCACCTCGACGGTCACCATCCGGCTATGGATCCTAGCGGGTTAGGTACAGGCAGATTGACATCAAGTGATAAGTCCGTCCTGTCTGATGACGAGGCACGTTGCTGGTGTTTTGGCTTGATGTGATAATTGCCTCATGGGTAGAAGATGACGACGCCGGTGATGAGAATTCTTGCAAGATGCGAGCAATAGCCACGAATGATGGCAACGGAAACGTCGTTCACGGTATTCATTAATCCACGCGCCTCGGAATCGGAAGGATGAATCTCCTCAAGCGCATACTAGGCACTTGCCGCCAATGTTGCTGTATGCGAATACCTTAGAATTATCTCCTCGGATGCCAGAAAGCACAGGAACAACTGGGCTAATACGTGCTTTCCATGAACGGCTTAAGGAGCAAGCCATATTATTCAATCTTGGCTTCTTGTTGAATAAAGGTCTGGTTCAGGTTAACCTAGAAAGCGCGCTCTATTATTACCGTACGTTTCTAACACCCGAGGAGATAGATTAGACACATAAAGTTTATATAAGGCTGCTAAGGATAGTACTGGTTGGGTTTGGTGTTAATGTAGGTATCTACGAAGTATGGGATAAGCTGTTATTAATGTCTCACACTTTCTAATACCAAGCGATTGGGCAGAGTCGAGTATGTGTGCGCTGCTGAAGATATTCACATCCGAGTCGCGGTTTAAAAGACAAAACAATTTAGCTTCTTACCGCAGCCGGTTCGACACAGATACTATGATCAAGCTGGCAGCCATGCTAACATACTCCTGGCGGTGGAGGGGTTGGCGGGGGATGAAATACATGATACCGACATGATGCTAGGTACTTCGTTGGAGGCGGGGTTTTCCGCGGGTGGCGGCCTCACGCATATCGCGTCAGCCACGTCAAGAGTCACACAAGGCGAGAACTGATGATAGTGAGGCACTCGAGCTGTGCCACGTCTCTGGTGTTCCCCGGCTTTGGGGGCCGGCTCTTCCACACTATCAAAGAGAAGACTGCAAGGGAACGCCAAGCCCATGTAGTGCTAGCGCTAGAGCGTATTTAGTATTATTTAACGGCTCTGCTCGGATGCGGATACAGTAGCATCGCGATAAAAAGGGAAATAGGAAAGAAGAAAAGCCACAGAAGGACGTACCATACAGGTGGGAATGATCCGGTTATATGTACCGGGTCCCGAATTGATCAGAAAATCCTTACAGCTATCGCCTCTTGGCCTTATGTATAGGATTTGGTCATAGGAGACTCAGCTCCGATCTTTGCGTGACTCTGCAGCACCATCCCATCTTATCTACCGATTAGGCAATCTCAGAATCCGGCAAATCTTGTCTTAGCCAGTTATAAGCTTTATAGGGCTAACACTGTTCCTGGTTCGAGCGGGGTACCGGCCTCCCATCCAACCCAATCAATTCGCCCCTGTATGCAGGCTCCTTGATTTACAGACAGTTATGATTCCAGGCCCCCCGACAGTTTCCAACCCCTGTACTTCACATTGTAAGAAACAGCCAACTCAGCTCAGCCTCCGATCCAGAAAAAGGTCGAGGTCGAGACAGGTATCATATCCCACGGCTATCCTGGTGTGGTTGTACGGGTAAATCAATTGAACTGATGAGCCATGTCAATTCGACGTGGTATCCCCCAAGAGTAGTACATAGAGATGTTTCAAACTATCGAAATTGTATTCACCACATTCTGCACTGCCTCATTGAGAGCTCTGTCAAATCATCCAAACAAAAGAATCCAGGGTTATCCTCGCTGGCTAGCTGGCTGGGCGTGCCATCAAGTATCCCCGGTTTCTCCGAGCGGATTGACTTCTCGCAACCCCTTTCTTCTTTGTTCAACCATTCAAGCCCAACAAGTGGCTGTATCGTCATCTTCATCACCAATACTTCCCCAAGCCTTCTACTATCTCTCAGAGTAGCCTTAAGTGCACCAAGGGCTTTTTTCTTTAATTTTGCTACAGCCGAATTGGATATTCGAGCGAAGTGATGCAGTACAACTTGCGTACAATATAAATCGATAAATCGACGTTTCATAAAGTTAATTCAACTGAGGGAATTTGACTCGATATATCAATTGACGGCCGAACGTCCCCAACGTTCTCAAGGCCAAAATCTCCTATACCCAGGTATAGATAAACTCACGATCCGTCGATTATACTTTCCCTACCCACCAATCAGCCCGATAACGCATATAAACTCTCTCCACCGGGAATTACATCATAGCATCGGCGAGGAACTCTGCAAGATTGATAAGATTGATACGCGCCACGCGCGCATTCATCTTAACCTTCCCATCCGCATCATCACGCCACCACAACAACAATGGACTGGTCGACTTCGAGCCCGACCTCTTTCCGCATCAACAATGCTCTCCCCGAATTTGCGCCCAACATACCTTCACTCAAGATAATGAAGAGCCATGAATCGCATCCATCGTTTGGGCGCCTCATTGTCCTCGTCTTCGAGGCTGTCATGGAGGTTGTCTGTGTCAGCTTGCCGGGATATTTGATCGCGAGAGCAGGATACTTTGACGCCGACAAACAGAAGTTCTTGGCAAATCTCAATGTCCAGCTCTTCACGCCATGCCTGAGTACGATGCGATGCTTTCTCTTTGCCTTGATTCGTCGCGCCGATTGCTGACGAGCAAGCAGTCTTCACGAAACTGGCGTCGCAGCTTAATGCTGAGAAGTTGACCGACCTAGCCGTCATCCCGATAATCTTCATTATGCAAACCATCGTATCCTATCTCGTATCCATCGGTGTTTCGAAAGCCTTTCGCCTCAGGAAGCGGCCCGCTAACTTTGTGACGGCCATGGGCGTATTCGGGAATTCCAATTCCCTTCCCATCTCACTGGTTATCTCGCTATCTCAAACGCTGAAGGGCCTGCATTGGGACAGAATTCCTGGAGACAACGATGATGAGGTTGCGGCACGTGGTATTCTGTACCTTCTAATATTCCAACAGCTTGGGCAGCTGGTTAGATGGAGTTGGGGATATCACGTTCTTTTAGCCCCCAAAAGTAAGTATCCGGAATACCAGGCTGAAACCGTCGAGGAGGGCAGATACCAAGATGAACCTTCGCGTGAACCGTTGCTTCCTGGTCTAGACGGCTACGAAGTCGACGAAGGAGCCGTCGAGGCCGCTATCGATGAAGCTACCGAGGCCTCCGAAAGCTTGGACGAGTCGGATGTCTACGAACCAGCCGGTCGTACCCCGGTCGCCGGAACCTCAAACGCTTCACCCGCCGACTCTGATGATGATGATGAGGCCCACCTGCCAAGGAAGCGATTCCCCATCAAGTACCGCCCTGGACTGAATGGCGCCAATGGCCAAGAGCCCTTTCCCACCCCTGATGGTGGTTCAGAGGATATCCTGTCATTTCCCCGAATGCGCGACCCCGATGACGCTGATATTCCGGATGGACCTAAGGGCTACGTTGTCCGTGCTAAACTTGGCCTTGGGGGTGCACTTCGCTCGGTCAAAGCCAAGACCGCACGGCAGTCTCAGAAGATCTACCGAAGCCTACCACAGACCGTCCAAACCGCACTAGCAACGTTATGGCGCGCATGGCTCCGGTTTTACAACTTCCTCTGGGAATTCATGAACCCGCCGCTGTGGGCGATGCTAATTGCCATCATCGTAGCTTCAGTACCTGACCTCCAGCGGCTGTTCTTCCAAGAAGGCACCTTCGTCAACAACAGTGTTACGAGGGCAGTCTCGCAGAGTGCCGGAGTTGCGGTACCGCTCATCCTCGTCGTGTTGGGCGCCAACCTCGCCAGAAATACGCAGAGGCATGACTCGAAGGATCCCGAGGAGGAACAGATTGGCAGACGGCTGCTCATCGCTTCGCTGATCAGCCGCATGCTTCTCCCTACCGTCATCATGGCGCCCATCCTAGCCATATTCGCCAAGTTCGTCCCGGTCAGCATCCTCGACGACCCCATCTTCGTCATCGTCTGCTTCCTCCTCACCGGCGCGCCGAGCGCCCTGCAGCTCGCCCAGATCTGCCAGCTCAACGAGGTGTACGAGGGGGTCATGGCCAGGATCCTCTTCCAGAGCTACGTCATCTGGTAAGTCGCTACCTAGCTGCCTAGCCGCGGCCCTCGCCCGTGCATGGTCGCGCTAACTAACTCTTTCGTAGGATCCTCCCATCCACCTTGGTGCTGGTGATGCTGGCACTCGAGACGGTCGAGTGGGCGAAAATAGGCTAGCGGATTGGCGTTTCACGGGGGATGGTTCCGGTTATTTTATTTTCCCCTCGCTGTTTGTTCCGTTCTGATATGATACTGGGGAATAGTTTAAGTACACAAAACTAGGAAGACAAAGTTAGGAAGACAAAACTAGGAAGACAAAAACGGGAAGGCAAAACGAGGACCGCTGCCAAATGTGGGCTTCGTGCGTATCGAGTCGATCGCTTTACGCATCGCAGTCGTCTCGAGTGACATGAATGACCGCACCGGCTATGGAACAGACGAGTACATTTGGACTGCTATTGTACATATACACCTCGCTGGGAACTGGTTCCCGCGTATACGCGCCGAGGAGTCTTGGTCTCGTACGAGATGCATGCATACGAACAAGGGCATGACTGGCTTGGTTTTCCTCTCGGTCCGGGATACAGGTAGCGAATACGGCTTCACGGTAACTGGGTTTGCAACGAGGGCTTGAGTGGCATTTGTGTGCCGGCGTTTCCCATTGTACATATAACGGGAGCCTGTAGAATACAGTGAACTACTGTGTGTGCTGATTGTGTTCCTTGACGTTTAGTGTCCTGGGTCTTTCGTGAGTCGGCCGTGGAAATCAGGGTTGGAGAGCGAAAGGATGGTGACAGCTGGCGACATGGGGGGTAATATAGGGCGATTTACTGATAACAGGTATGTGCCCTCCTATCGCTCCTGACCTTTAGGTACAGTTCCACGGTTCTCCGCATGTTGCAGAAAGGTTCCCGATATTCTGTGCATCGGAGACTGAATTTTGTTTCGGATGGAATCCGCGTCTCGCTGCTGTGCCTTACCACCCGTCGTCGTTCGATTCAACACACTAGGTATATCGAATACACCACCTGCAATCTAGAACGCAGTATTCTCCTGGAGGAAGCTAAACTCGTACCTCTCGGGTTTCACTTTCAAGCACTCATGTATTCTAAGGGCTGCTTGAGCTCTGTGCGCTAGGAAGCTTGCGGCGTTATCTAGATACTAATAGCGAGGATAGCGTGCCTGGTACTATGCCAGAGTATCAACTATGGCAGTAATAGACAGCAAAGTTTAGTAAATTCCTACTCCCCGACCGATTGTCTGATTGTCGTCTCAAATTTTCAACTGAGGCTCTCTGCCCAACGTTGAAGCTGGCATGAGACAGCAAAAAGAGATCATTGCTTCCCTTAACCCACAAGCTGCATATGCGCATACAGTCGAGCCCGCGTCTGTCTACAAGATCCAATATGTAGAACCCTGCGATGGGCTACGATATCTCAATACCTACCACGGTAGCAGGCGTGGATACGTAGAAGAAAGTGGTGAACTACATAGGTACCTAGGAATTCTTAGGTAAGCTCTCTTCAGGTGATAAAGGGCGATAAGATCGATAAGAGGCAAAGTGACCCAACTCCACGGATCGCCGCACATGATGTAGCTAGTGCGACGCGACAAGACTCTGAATGTTCCGTCAGGAGTGTCCATCGCCCTACATACCTCCTCGATCTCAATTACCAAAAATATATGTGCCGTGCCCATATACATACATGTAGTACCTAAGGTAAGAACAATACACTCCCACAAGCCCCAAAACCTCGTCGTTGCTCCACGCTGTTCCAGTAGATGAATCCTTAAACAATTGACACTCGAACCCTTATTGCTCGCAGGGCTACCAATCAATCTTTGTACGGTTACAGTATTTATTCTGCACCCCCACCCCAGACCTTCTAATCCACATCTCGCAACCATAGGCCGTAGAAAGAGACCCCGCCACCAGAAGAAAGGTGGCGCCAATAGCAGTAGCAAATATTCCGGGTCTGGTTTCACGTACTCATCGTGGCGCAAGATGGGTCAGCAGAGTTCGCATGAGCTGATCGATGACGATACTCCACCTCAAACCCTGGAGGACCGTAGCCTGGCTGCCGTCGCGAAGCACATCAAGGATGGACACGTCCGACGCATTGTTGTCTTGACTGGCGCCGGTATCTCTACCGCTGCTGGGAGTAGGTCCTCTCCGGAACTTGGCCTATCTAACCTAATCAGACGCTCTATCTGACATGTGCTTCTCCCAGTCCCCGATTTTCGCTCGCCAGGTACGGGCTTATATAACAATCTGGCGCGCCTTAACCTTCCACATCCCGAAGCAGTCTTCGACATCGACTTCTTCGTGGAGAACCCCCAACCCTTCTATGTCCTGGCCAAGGAGTTGTATCCCGGCAACTTCAGCCCAACCATCTCACACGTCTTCATCTCTCTGCTCGCCAAGAAGAATCTTTTGCGCAAGCTCTTCACCCAGAACATAGACTGCCTCGAGCGCGTTGCCGGCGTGCCCGATGGACTTATAGTTGAGGCACATGGCAGCTTTGCCACCCAGAGATGCGTCCAGTGCAAGACTCCCTTCCCCGACAAGGAGATGCGCGAGCACGTAGCGCGGGGCGAACCTCCACACTGCACCCAGGAGGGCTGCAGAGGTCTTGTCAAGCCCGACATCGTCTTCTTCGGCGAACAACTCCCGGCCGCCTTTTTCGAGAATCGCTCCGTACCCGCGACCGCAGACTTGATGCTCGTGCTGGGCACCAGTCTCATGGTTCACCCGTTCGCCAGCCTGCCACTTATGGCCATGGAGGGCGTTCCCCGAGTTCTGTTCAATCTGCAGCGCGTGGGCGACTTCGGCACGCGAGCCGACGACGTGCTCTACCTCGGGGACTGCGACTCTGGGGTCCGAAAGTTGGCGGACGAGCTCGGCTGGCGCGAGGAGCTCGAGAGCCTGTGGGAGAGCATCGTCGGCGAGGAAGAGGCCCGCCGCCAGCGCAGCAGTGCTCAGGTGCCACTGGCGAGATCGCGCGACGAGGTCGAGGAGATCACGGAGGAGATGGAGGATAAGTTGAAGTTGGACCCATCCGGACCGGACCGCCAGGCGCAAGACACCGATGCTGATCAGAGGGGACAGGACGAAGAAGAGGTCATCATCGACAACAAGGATAACGACGGCAACGGTGGCGAAGCTAACGCGCCAGGTACACCGGCACTTCCTGCGGCTGGCGCTGCGCCGGGCAATGGAGAGGATGGTGCGCCGCCGGGCGGTGGTGGTGGCCTGGCACGAGGTCCTGAGGCGGAGGATCCGGGCGCTAAGGCTGCGCGCCAGACGGATGCGGTTAGTCCGACTCACAACCCGGAGCGAGAGAACGAGCGGGCGGAGTCGAGCTTAGCAGCCACAGCGGGGCGCGCTAATGTGCCGCCAACGGAGAACAGCAACAGCAACAACACGACACCACCGGCCCCACACTCCGTCAAGGCGTCCGCGCCGCCGAGACCGGCCAACGCGATGGAGTCGGATATCGCGCAGGCGCAGTCGAAGGTGGCCGCAGATACGGAGTCGAAGGCGCTCGCCGGTCAGACACAGACACCGGCGGGACCGGACGGCGCCGTGGAGGCAGACGCCGCGGACAAGGACAGTGCGGCCCAGCCGGCGGAGACGCTGACGAGTGGGATTTATTCGTCCTAAAGATGGCAAGATGCACCAGACGGTAGGGCGACTTCGCCGGCATTTATGTTCTTACAGTGCCGGCTGGAATGCGGGTATGCATGTACACCCACTTTAAGTCTAACTATCGGTCTTGATGAAATTCCATATCCTGTTTTCTAGTAAAAATATCGTAATCTGAGTTCTATATATTTACATTGGCGCAGGCCTCGTAAACCGTAATACGCACAGGCCTGCCCCCTCCCGTCCCCGGGTTTAAAACATTTGTTAGGTCTCGTCCGGTGCCAGCTGCCAAGGTGTGACCCCCTTTCTAGGGCCCAGTGCCCCACCAGCGAGGGTCTAGTTTGTGTATATATAGAGGGCTTCGCCCCCGAATAATTAGGGGGTGGCAGGCATTAATGGTCATCTGTTTACCACCTATACTACGAATCACAAGCTCGGCTGCTTCCTCTACCTTTCACTCTGTACTTCCCCATCTTCTCTGACATCCGGGCTATACGAAATGGTAACGGTTTCGGAGACGGACCCATGCGTACGCGCCGCAGAGCTTCCAGGGTCCCGGGGGCTTTCGGTCAGACGGTCGATCAGGTCAGGTCAACCTCAAGGTCAATCAGGCCCCTTCTCGTCCAGGGTTCGTCCAGTCTCGCAGGACCAGCAAAGGACAAACAGGGTCCGCCAAGCAGCCCGCCACTTGGGAACGATCTGGCTGGAACAAGCTCAAATCGTGCACGAGCCCGGAGAAATAATCCTGGTAGAGGTCCGCAAGATGCGAATGTAAACGAGCAGCAAACATTACCTCGAGTCGTTGGAGCAAAACGTCAAAAAGGCACGAAGCCGCCGGCCGCATAAAACGGCTAAACATACTCTAGTGGAACATTATCTGATTAACTATAAAGAGCAAAGATACTATTGGATATAAGGGATTCAGTTAAGGTCTCTCTTTTTCCTTTCTTTTATTATTATTATTATTATTATTATTATTATTATTATTATTATTATTATTAATTATTATCATTATTATTATTAATTATTATTATTATTATTATTAATTATTATTATTATTATTATTATTAATTATTATTATTATTAATTATTATTATTATTATTAATTATTAATTATTATTAATTATTATTATTATTATTATTAATTATTATTATTATTATTATTATTATTATTATTATTATTATTATTTTTATTATTATTATTATTAATTATTATTATTATTATTATTATTATTATTATTATTATTATTATTATTATTTTTATTATTATTTTTATTTTTAAAGTTCTCGATACGGCGGTTTTATATTTATTCCGATTACGATAATTTCCTGGTTAATTTTCGGCTCTCTGAAGACAAGACGCTAAGTATTGCAAGACGTTAACAGCCAGGGGGTTTTTAACGTTTATATGCCTATCTTCCGACAAAGTTTAAGCTCTCTCTTCGTAGTCGTCACCCTCCTCTATCACATTTACAATGCCCACTTTCTCCAACTTATCTCGAATGCTACGTCCCCGACGTTCGATTACCCTCATCACCGGCGGCGCCGCCATCCGCATGAGATCGAACGGCTCCACGCCGGGCCACACCTCCTTGCGTGCCGCCGCCATAAAGATATACCCCACGACGAATGGCAGCTGGCTCGCATCCTCTAGATAATCTGGTGCGAACAGCTCCCGTAGCTTGCCGTCAAGAGCCTTCTGGATGCTCTCGAGCATGCTCAAACAGGTGATATGCATGGAGAAATAATCAAACGACACCTCAGCGACCTCAGCTTGCAGCGCAAGCGCAAGCTTGAGCACAAACTCCGCCGGCGTCGCCTCCTCTTTCTTCAGCTTGTCTTTTCCCTTACTTATGGCCTTACTACTTGCGCTAGGCTTAGTCGTAGAGGACTCCTTCTCCATCGCAATCTGATCTCCTTCCCGCGTCTCTGTCCACTGACTCGCCGCCAAGATCAACTTCACATCCTCCGTCGTCATCCCGCCGGTTTGCTCGGTGCCCAACAGCTGCATAAATCGCATCGACACGTCCGCCTGCGTCTTCAGCGATCGCGGGCCCGTCGTCGAGGCAAGCGCTTTTCGCTGCCCCTTTTTCTGCCGGCTAGGCGGAACCCAGTTTGCCGCCGAGTACCCCATGCACAGGCAGTAATTCTTAAAATCGCGCTCCACATCGCGCGGCGGGCCGCCCACGAAGAAGGCATTGTCGCCTTGAAGCGCCAGCAGCAGCTCCATATCGTCCCAGCGGGCTGCCTCCAGAAGTGCCTCGCGCCGCATCGCGTGGTAGAGGTGGCCGGTGTAGAGCGTCGCGCCCCAGGCCATGGTGAAGATGGTGCCGGCCTCGTGGAATGTGGCGCGCACATAGTGGATCCAGAGGCCGCAGAACATGGCGTGGCGGTGGAGGAAGAGGAAGGGCTTGAAGGGCAAGCCGCGGCTCTGCTTGAGGGCGCCGACGGGGTCGTTGGCCCAGAAGTTGCAGACGTCTATGGTCTGCTTGAGGATCGCGTCATTAGATGGCGGCCAATTCTTGATACGCAGCTTGGTCTCGCGGTGGAACGCCATAACGGTATTCATAGAATCTGCGACTGTCGAGTTCCAAACCTGCATCTCCTCGAAGGGCCGTAGCGCGTTAGGGCCTTGCAGACATCGCAGCGTGTCGAGGAAGATCTGGGCTGCGAAGGCGACCCAGAATGGAACCTCGCCGGCCTTGAGCATCAGACGGACTCCGCGGGTGAACTCATCCTCGCACGGGTTGGCCTTAAACGCTAGCGCTACAACCGTGATGTCTCCAAGTATTTCAAGAAGGGCGGCCTTGTCCTGCTGGTACTTCATCCGATTCGAACTCTGAGCACTGTCCAGGCTTTGATCGTACTCCCCAAATTGTCCGTTATAAGCCTGAAAATGACCAGGAGAGTGGGCGCGCCTGAAGGCATCGAGGCATTGCCAGGCGTTGAACATGCAGTGATCCGCGATGTCGTACGTATCTAGATTGATGTCGTCACTGGGACGCTCTCGTTTCTTGTAGTCCTTGCCCTGGCCTATACAAGTGGCCACGTAATAGACATGAATAAATCGAAGCAAGCCGCCGTGCTTGTTGATAAGCGGGGTTATATCTTCTTCCATCTGGCGAACCAAGTTGATTGTGGTATTGGCCGCCACCGAGACAGCAGCTAAGTGCATAGCACCAGACTTGTACCCATTCCATAACCCGCTAATGCGTGACCTGAGATATAGAGTATCCTGAAAGAGTGCCCAGAAGGCGAAATAGGCGTCCTCCATGGTGTCTTCGGGCTCTGGCACGTAGTCGGGCATGATAATATCCACATCGGGAGCGTTGAGGAAGGCTTCTGACGGCTCGTAGACTTCCAATTCAGAGAAAGGATTTATCGAAGTGTCGGGAACTGTCTCATGCATTTCTGAGAGGTCCAACGCACCTACCAGAGGCTTGAGGATATCGCGAACTTTCTCGAGGATGCCGACAAAGTACGAGTGCTTCACGTCAGAGTCTACATCGAGGGCGCCTCCTTCTTTCTCTAGCAGGGTCGAAAATGATTTTCGGACGCGAATAACCCGACTGAGAGTTGTCGTAATTGTTAGGGGAACAGACACCGGCTTAGGCTCATTGACGGTAGCAATGAACTCAGCAAGAGGGACGAAGTCCTTGATGGCGAGGATGTACTCGTATCGCTGCTTACCGCTTGTCGCCGTGTTGGCACGACCACCGGCTGTCTTGTTCATCTGCTTGCGGGCTTTGCCCTTCAACCTAGCGGATTTAGCCTTTGGCTCGCCGCCGACCACTTCCAACGGCGTCGGGTAGCCATATCGCCTGGCAGTCCGGACGAGCCAAGAGCTGACTACGGCTGTGTCGTGCTTATACCGCTCGTACGTGCTCCCAAGAGCCTCTGGTAGCATGCTGCGCCGATGCTGGAAACCTTGAGCTAGATAATTTCGTTGTTGGATGAAGCAAGTAGGAAGTGGAATTGAGGGGTTCCTGTTGGAACACAACCAATGTTTAGCGCAAAATGGGCGGCGGCACGAAGTCTTGGTGTCAGAACGTCCGGCTGGAGCAACGCTACTCCAGGCCGAACCTACATGTACAAATATCGTCTCCCAGGCATCGGTTTCAGCGACAGCTTCACGAAACGGACAACGCAATTTTCACCTCCTCCTGACCTCATGTTCATGTCCACGGTTTTCTGAGAGTTGGCTTCTGCCCACGCATGTTCATTGGTCGGCACCTAGCCATGATCCCGGGCCGTCAACATAGTATTGGACCCCACATTATCTTTGGACCCCAAAGGTAGCCCTTGGTAAACTGCAGCGCCGGGACCCCAAATGTACATGTACCCCAAATACACCGCAATGCAGCGACTTGGAGGATCAGAAAGACACGTTCCGAAAGTCATTGGCGGGCCCCGTAAGGGATCGATCTCCTGTTTTCGAAGATGCTACATCATATACCATCCCCAAAAATGGGCTGGTACTATGGTATTTTGCTTGTCAATCGTTGTTTTCGTTGGCTCCAGCTAACCTTTTACATCTAGTCTCAAGACCCAGATGTAAGCTCAGATGTATCAACCGCTATCTTCAAATCTACGGACAAGGTTCTCTACTTCACTAACTTTTCTCAACCCCGTGGTTCTAACGATTTCTTATGTGTTTCCCTAAAACACCAGCCAACTACCTTCGTGTCATCTAGTCCCCTTTTATTCAAGCCTGTCCTTCCCCACCGGCAAGGAACAAAACCCCTTTTCAATGATGCTCTTCCCGGCCCGAATATTGCAGGGTAACAAGGGGTGACTAGGAGCAGAATGAAGGTATTCAAGTCGGACAGAGTGTATTTATCGACCTGGAACCTGGACGATCTTATAAAGACATCAACACCATATTCTAGACCTTTCAAGCCCTTTCCATGCATATGCACCTTGACGCTGTATCAACTAATGGACTGGTCTTCCAGTAGTTGATGGAAGTGAATTTCAAGAAACTCTGCGTTTACTCGTGGGGGTAGCCGAGGAAGTCCTTCGTCTCTTATGCCCACACATAACATCAAGGTAGAACAGCGCGCTCGGTATGCCTACAAGAATCCGAAATCCCAATGCGGCAGAACACTCGGGATTCGAGAAAACGCGGCTTGCGTGCTACGTATGTATGGACGGCGAGGCGGCGCCGTCGACCGACCTCCTGAGCTGACGCGGGGGGAAGCCACAGAGCCGACGCGACACGACAACGACCTTGTACGACCCTTGGCTTGGCGCGTGCGCAATAGTGTCACCCCAGCCAGGCAGAGCGCCAAATTCGGGTCTGACATCTGACTGCAGACCGGCCCTATCAAAGGACGGCGCCAAGCGGGAGTTACGCTGGCAGGTCCTCGTAGATGTATTGGCAGGGCCGCAGTTCTCGGCGCCGGCTCCTGCGCGCGCACCGCATGATATAATGTCTGCGTAGTATTTTCTCGTGTCCGACTCGCTGGCTATCCTCGCCTCTGGCCGTGAGACACGCTACCGCCTTTGCTGGCCAGCGACATAACTCGAAGTAAAATGGGCCAATGATGGACAGAAACCAGGAATGACGAGAGAAGCCGTGCAGATAGATACCCGTTTCTTGGGATCTAAGTGCGCTCAGTAGCTCAGGGGGGCCGGAGCATCGTTGACGTCAAGTCATTCATGCAGCACGACTAGCGGATGACGTTGCTGACAACGCACCCGCCCATTTCTTCGGCTCCGCACGTTTTCGTGGAAAGGGATCCGATGCTGCATGGCACCAAATTTGCTGGCCGGTGGGGAGAGGCGCCGAGCCGGCTAATATAAAGTGAGACTCTGATTCTCTCTGCCCCGTCCGTCCCCAGGCAAGGAGACCGAGGATGGCGCTAAGGGCGCCACCAGCCCGAGACAAAGGTGGCGCATCCGTCGAGTGGCTGAATAGAACACGGCCTGGTGGTCATTGGAGGTTTGCTGTTCTCCCTGCGACCCTTCTCATGATCCATTCGAACGCGTATTACGACGAAAAGAAAGTACGCACGGAAGAAACGGAAAAGAAAAAAAAAATTGAAACAAGCATGCGCCAAGCCCATTTGCCGGTTTGGTCGGACCTGGGCACCCGCAGGAAGCAACGGTCGATCCTCCCGCAGTCCAGATCGGGAAGCTTGGCTCCCTTCTTCTGGACTTGGCAAATAGGGGGGTCGGGTCGTTGCTGAAGGAGGCTAAAGTATATAATCATGGGATAGGTTCGACAGAGATCATTTTTGGTCGCGGGCACGTCGAACCCTGACTTGTAACCTAGGTACCTGGTCTAGCCTCCTATCACTGCGCGCCTTCCCTCCTTCCCGAAGTGTATCCGCACTACCTAGATCCCAATCATCCACTTCACTGAGCCTTCTCTTGTCCTCGACGTCCTGCCATCCCCCCACTAGCAAGCGACGTCTCGTCACTCCAGAGAGCCGAAGGCAACGACCAACACAACCCTCGTTGAACACAACATAAACACTCCGTCATCCAGCTACCTGTCCCCTCAACCAGTTAAGCCCGCTGAGTCACCACCACCACCACCACTACCACAATGCAGCTCCGCTCCATCCTCGCCCTCGTCTCCCTGGCGATCCTGCCGCGGGTCATCGCAGTCCCTACACAGGAGGGGGAGGCGCTGGAGGCGCGCCAGTTCTACGACGGGCCGTGCTCGAACGAGGACTGCGGCGTCAACAGGGTGAACTGCCGTGCCAGATCGAAGTGGTGCGTGCGCTATCCCTCGATCACCGAGCCTGAGGGGTGTACGTGCAGCAACATGTAGTTGGATGGCCGCGGATGGAAAGGGCCGGGGGTTCAATCTTGAAGGGTTGAGAGTGGGACAAGTGGCGGGCAAGGCAGGGCAGGGCATGGCATCCGAGGATAACGAAGTATGAGCAGGCGTTCTAAGGCTTCCGTATAGGAGAAGCTTACTGAGGACATAATGTCGGGAATCCATCCGAAGATTTCGCGAGGATAGATGTGGACGAAGCAGTCGTCGGGATCATGCTTCTAAAGTCAGATATTTTATTACCCGGCAAGAACGCCATGAAGACACGAACACCAATAGAGGCTGCTACGTATATACTCTTGAGTGCACGATTAGGCTTGGGGGGACCGGAGAGTCTGGGAAGCGCGCTACATCTGCGACTCACTTCCCACCAGACCGTCGATTCGCAACCTTGTAGAAGATGCTTCCATCGTAGATTCCCCGGATATCTTCCTTCATCATCCTACCGTCAGCCGGCCACAGAAACAAGTACGTAGCAAGCCCTATATAAGACCGATTAGTTAGCATGTCACATATCACGTGCCGCGGAGTCCCGGTGCTCGGACTAACACTCAAAGAACGCTCCACCCCAGCCAATTGGATCCGCGATACATCGCTGACCCTTCAGCAGGGCCCAGAGGCCCCAGACCGTCATGTAGTCGCGGCCGTTGGCATACTTGGCGAACATGTCTTCGAAGTGCTGGGGTACGAAGCGGCCCTCGGTGTCGTAGGTGCCTGTGTCGCTTCCGTGCTTGTCCTTGTGGATCTTGTTGACGAAGACACGAAAGAAGGGATCAGGCAGGTAGCCCGGCACCGTTGGATACGAGAAGTTACCGTGGATAACGACCACCGCGACCAACGAGAGGATGATGCCGAATCCCAGTTTATGGAATCCAATGAAGGTGTCCCACGCCCATATCACACCGTCATGGTCCTTGAAGCGATTAATGAGTCTCTTAGTTGCTAACATGTCCCCCAAGATGAGCGGCTTACAGAATCGAAGAAATCGCAGTGTTGTTGCAGTACCTGAAAATTGGGTCAGCCTCCTCGAACACATATCGCGGCGTTGTCTGCTCACAGTCTGATCTTTGTGCCGCTCAGCCCAGATATCTTCTGTCGTTCCTTGGGGCTTCTCATAAGTTGCGGCTACGTTGGCCCGGGCAGTACCTGAGTCCGGGCCGTGAGCGAAGTTCCTTGCTGAGCGATTGCGAGCAGTCAGGCACGCAGCACGGGATACTTACCGGTATGAGGCAACCTCTGGTCGTCCTCTGGCTGGATGAAAGGCTCCCTCTCCTGCGTCACCGGTACCTCGGGAATAGACTTGACCACAGTGGATGATGTCTCACCGTCCATGGTTATCTTAATTGCCTTCGGACTCATGTTGTTTGTGGCCGAGCTAGGAAGATGGTCCCAAGAGGATCAAAGGTCAAGCAGAAGCGACGCCGGTGCTTTGGATTGTTTCTGATTCTTCGCCTCAAGAAAGAACTCTGCAAATAAATAAAATACTTCGCACCTGCTCACGTTACAAGATGAAATAAGGAGCTCAACTCAGAATCAAGATACAC
The DNA here is from genome assembly GCA_004155055.1 of Monosporascus sp. CRB-8-3. Classification (NCBI taxonomy): domain Eukaryota; kingdom Fungi; phylum Ascomycota; class Sordariomycetes; order Xylariales; genus Monosporascus; species Monosporascus sp. CRB-8-3. Next base: position 1,835 of record QJNZ01000997.1, on the reverse strand, counting down.
CATCGTTGAAGCAATGATGACGTCATACTTACCACCACCAAGCAGCTCCTCCTACAGGTTTGTAGGCAAGCTGTATGTAGCCCCTCGGCAACGGGGTGAGGCCTTTTATAGGGTGCAGCACAGGGATCACTGGGACAAAACCCAAATTTTTAATAGGGCCACCCTACTGTATATAGATTGTAGCTATTAAATGCAATTAGGCGTTAAGCTTGGTATACATGTATACAAATTTTACTAGTATGTACGTAGCTAAACTTTTATCCTTATATAACTTTAAATAGGTAAGTTTATTAATATTTTTGCATATATATGCGTTATTATTAAATTAATTGGATATTTATTTTCGTTTTATTAAACCGGTTAAAATATATATTTAATTAATAATTTTTATTGCATATTTAGCCCAAAAAAAATTTAAAGTCGTATAGGCTTATATAGGGTTATATAGGGCTAACCAAATACGCTACAAAATGTACGAGATTAAAGAAAGTTAAATTGCTTACGTTAAAAGGTATACGGACGTAACCGAAAGTAAATAACTATTTACAGGCTTTTATAAGTTCGTATAGGTTCGATTAAAATAGCGAAACTATTATTATACTAGAAATATAAAAAAACGTTTATTACAGAGTTAAACGAGTTTAATAAGTTGCATGTCGACGAGGAGGACCTTATAAAGATAAAAAAAACGCTTAATATATTGCGTTTTATTAAAAAGGCCTAGATACGAAACTGGATCGAGAATTATCCGGTAAATATAAAATCGTATAAGGCTGTATAAAGGTTAATAGGGTTGTATAAAACCTAAACGAATTAATCGATTTCCTGGAGTACCGTAATTAGATTAATAATATTATTATAGCTTAGATTAAACTTAAATAAACTTAGCAGAGGTATGCTGTCGCTGTATATATCGCGTTTAAGCTAATTAACTGTTATATATATAAAAATTGTAATAATAAACCTTATATAAACCTATATAAGGTTATACGGATCCGAGTTAATTTATACAGATTTACGTAATAAAGAACCGTTTAAAAGTTGTTATTTTTACGGCCCGAACGTATTTAAAGAAGTTTGCTAATGTTATTAGTATTTTTCGTAGGCTTATAACTATAAGTTTTACGTTAATAAAAAAGGTAACGTTTTCGTTTAAAGTAGTAAATATTTAATTAACCCTATATAAATCTGTATTAGTTCGTATTAACTAGTATAATCGCGGGTGACGACGATAATAATAATATATAGCCGGTTATTACCGAAAAAATGCTAAAAAAGGTAACTATACGTTAATTAAAGCAGATAATCGGCTGGTGTAAAGTTAAATTTACGGAAAAAAAAGGTTTTGCCTTTTTTCCGCCTTTTGTTAAAAAACGCCGCCGTAAATAAGAGTTAAACAGGTTAATACGGGGTTATATAGGCTTTTCCAGGGTTATATAAGGTAATATAGGGTTATATAAGGTCGGATAAAGTTATATAAGATTTAACAAGGCGTTATAAGGATTAATACTTAAAGAAATTATGTTTTTAAAGCCGGCGCGCCTTTATTAAAGGTTTTATAGGTTACAAAGGCTTAAATAAAGCTAAATAAGCTGCGTACAAGGTAATACAGCCTTTTACAGATAAATATAGACCCGTATAACCCCGTAAAGATTTTTATATATTTTATTTATAATTATTAATTTTTTTAATTTTCTTTTTAATATCTTTAATATATTTAATATTTTTAATTTCTTTAATTTCTTTAATTTCTTTAATTTCTTTAATTTCTTTAATTTCTTTAATTTCTTTAATTTCTTTAATTTCTTTAATTTCTTTAATTTCTTTAATTTCTT
>QJNZ01000996.1:20833-31101 GCA_004155055.1 Monosporascus sp. CRB-8-3 | reverse complement strand
GTGCACCGCTATGAGTGGAGCCGCGAACACCTAAAAAGGTAATTCTTACAGCGCCAGACGTCGCCGCGGGGCCTAACCTTAGGTGCGCTTTCGGTCAGTGAATAATAATAGTAAAGGGAAGTAGTCGAAAAAGCCGGACTAAATCCCGGAGTTACTGCTTTTTGCGATACCCTAATATACGTAATTTATTACGTCGGAACCGATTCGCTATTAATAATATATATAAAGGTTTATTTAATATAAAATTATTAAAAGAAGTTTATAATATTTTTTTTACTTTTATTTTTAATATATTTTTTATTTTATTAATTATAATTATTAAAGTTTTAATATTATTAATATATTAAAATATATATTAATAAAAAGAATATTTTTATTATTTATATATTAAATTATAATATAAAACTACACTAGCTTTTTATTTTAAACTTATTCGAATATTATATAAATTTACAAAAGTAATAAGTTTTATATTTTATTTACTATTATTATTATTACCGCTATTATTAATAATTATAATTATAATTATTTTTTTTTCTTTTTATTTTTTAAAATAAAAAAATTATTCTAGTTAATTATAACGTTAATATACTTTATATTTAATAGCTTTACTTTATTAATACTTTAAAGTCGAAATATTACTTTAAAAAAATTATACTTATTATAAAGTTAAATAAAGGTAGTTTTTTATTACTAGCCGTTTTATATAACCCGTTTAAAAGCTTGTTTTTAAATTACTTTAATCCGAAACTAATTAAGTAATACGTAATAATTAATTTAAAATAAATTAAAACCGAATTTAAAAAGCCGGTAAATAGAAATTATAATCTTATTATAATATTCCGTAATATAATCCTATTATACGTAAGCCGTAAGTTTATTATACGTTTTAAAGTTAAACTTTATATAAATAAAAATAAAGTTAAGCTTTAAATAGTTTATATATAATAATATAAATATTATAAACGCCGATATAATAATATTATAAAATGCAAATATATATTAAATATTTAACCTATCGGAAAAACCTTAAAATAACGCTATATTTTTATTATTAAACTTAGTTATCTTATTAATATACGTATAAAGTATTTAATATTTCGGAGAATTACTTCTTAACTTATTAATATACCTTTAAAAAGAAGATTTTCGAAAAATAATTAATATTACGTTTTTATCGATTTTATATTTATAAATAATATCCGTTACTTAATTAATTAATATATTTATCGCTATAATTATAAATTCGCTATTTATTATAATTCGCTTAATATATAACCAAATAAATATAAAGTACGTTATTAACCGTTAAAAAATAACGAAGGTTAATAATATATTATAACTTACGTTACTTTAAGCCGCCCGTAAAAACGCCTTACGCTCTTTTTTCTTATAATTTAACTTATCGGACCTTTTTTTTATTTAAAATTACCTTAATTAGTTATTAAATTTTATATTTACCCAGGTTTATACGTACGCGCATAATATACTTATCGCCTTATACGCTACGCCCGTACCGCTACTATTATATCGTTAATTTTAAATCTTTACCGGTACGTTTAAAATAAGTTTTCCGAATTATTTCGTATCGTAACGCCGGGTAATAATAATTTTTAAAACGAAGATATAAAACAGCTTTTATAGTTTTTCGGTTCGTTAATTAACCGTATCCTTTTAATTCTTATCGTACTTATACCGCATTATATAATCCTAGTAATTTTTAAATTTATTTAAATCCGCTAATTTCTTAATCGAACCTAAATTTAACTCTTCCGTATAACTACATTCTTTTATATACCGAATAAACGGCCTTTAAAATAAAAAACCGGTTACGAAAAAATTTACCGTTATATTAATTACTATTGTTATCTTTTAACCGTACCGCGTATACGATTAATTTACCTACGTAAAATTTTAAAATATTCGGAATAAAATAATTACGGAAATTCGACTTCCGTAATAATATTAACATTTATTAAATATAACCCAGCTTACCGTAAATATATTTTATTAAAATCTTTTACCTTTAACCCTTTTTATAATATCGCTTTTAAAATTATTATTTTATATACGGTTATTATTATTATAAAACTATATAAACTTTCTCATTATAAGCTAACTTACGATAATAATATTCCTATTCCTATTTCTCGGTAATTTTATTAAATATTTAAAAAGTCCTGGTTTATTTTTAACTTCGAAAATAATATATTTACTAATAATAGTTCGAGTTTTACTTATAATAACCTAGTTATAACGTATACCTTTTACTTTTTTTTAATCGTTATAATATATAATTACGGAAATTTCGCTTAATTAACCGAAAAACTTATTTAATTCCTTTAGTTAATAATCGATATTTTCCGGTATATACGTAATAATATAAAAGTAATTTTTAATCTTCCGTACGATTTTATAAAAATAACTAGCTTTAATACAAAAATACTAAAACCCGTATTTTAATATACCTTAATTAAAATATTCGATATCGTCGGCTTAATTATTTTTAACAAGGTATTTCCGCTTTATTATAAGTAAATTTCTTTTTTATTTTTTTTAAACTTTTTCCTAAACTTAATATATATATTTAAAAATAATTAAAATATAAATAACTTTAATAATTTTACCGAACCCCGGTTTATCGCTTAATATAACATTATTTATTCCGTTACGAAAATATTAAATAAGTATAAACTAAACCATAAACAATTAATAATATCTTAATAAAACTTTAAAATACGGTAATTTATACTTTTTAGCGTTAAAAAAACAGTTAAAAAACTTACAAACTTAAATTTAAATAAAGTTAAAATCGTTAACCTCCGGAAAAACATCGTTTATTTTTTCGAGAATTAAATAATTATCTACCGAAAAAATATTTCCTTCCGTACCTTCGTTTTCGTTATTAACGTCTTTAACTTAATTATCGGTCCGGCTCTCGGCTTCGCCTAAGTCCTTTAATACTTCCGGGGTATTTTTTAAAAATATAACTATTACAATCCTAACGGACGTACTAGGCCTTTTTATCTTAAAAAGTATACTAGCTTTTATCACACTTTCCGAATTAAATTTTCCGAAATCGGATCGTATAACGTTTCGGGTATTAAATTTAATAAAGTTATAAGATATATTTCGGGATAATATTTTAACTTTTTTAAATATTAAACTTTTTACCCGAATTTATTCGGTTTATAAATCGTTAGTAAAATATACTAGATTAATTTTAAGTAAATATATTAAATTAAATTAAAATACGCCTTAAAGAATATTCCGGAACGTTTTAAGTTTACTTAATTCGATACAGGCTAACGTTAACCAAAAACTTTAATTATCCTTTATAAGCAAGTTAGCGTAATTACGGTTCGATATATTTAACGTATCTTTTAAAGGTATTTTTAATCGTTTTTTTAATTATATTCGGAAACTTTTATAATCGTAATTAACGATTACTTCCCGGAGTTTATCGCGTATAAAATTACATAATAACTTTTTAACCTTTTTTCCGGAATAATATATTACTTTAAAGTTAAAATAAATAAATACCGGAATGTCGTTATTATAGCTATACCGGATATAATTATTAATATAATTAGCGGCGTTATTACGAACGTTACTACCGGTACTGTTATTTATAATAAATATAACCGATATTTTATTTTAAATAAAGGTTTAAATTGTTTTTAAAAGGTTTTAATCCGATTTGTAATAAAAGATTAATTTATTAATAAAAATAAGATATTTATATCCTGTAACGTAACCGATATATATATATTTTTTCTTCGTATATATAATTAATATTACGAATTAATAATATTATATACGATATTAGATTTGTTATTTAGTTTTATAATATAAAGTATATTAAAAACATATCTTTTATTTTTATAACGCGATTAAAAATATTAATATTTATATTATTATAAAAAAACGTATTATAATTCGAAATATCGTTATTATTTTAATAATTAATTTAGGTTATTTCCGTAATAAAATAATAAAAAGTATAAGAGTAAGCTATATATATATAAATAATAAGGCTGTCGCGTTTAGCTTTTTATTACTTTAGCGTTTTTTATACTTAATTCTTTTAGTTATTAAATATATCTTAATAGTTATATTAGATTAAAAGCTTTAAGTTTAAATTTTTTTATAAAACTAAGTTATTATTTGGTTTTTTTTATTATTTTTAAAGGAAACGAGCTTAATTAGTATTTGTTGTTATTGTTTTATTAATACGGTTAAGTAGGAGATAAATAAAGCTAGCTAAGTAAATGCAAATAATAAGGCTATCGCGTTTATATTTCCGTTGCCTTAATACCTCTTTATATAAACAACTTCCTTTAAGTATTATATATATTTTAATATATTCTTTATTATTATACGTTAACGTATTACCGCTTTTTCCGACCTTACCAAATACGGGTTTATACGAAGTACTTTTTAAGTTTATTAAGAAATTTTAAAAATTTTAAAAGTGTAATTAATACGTTTAATTTTTAAGTTATCGATAATGCCGATTATCCGGTAATTTAAGGGATTATAAGTAGTACCTGTAAAGAGGGTAATTCGTATAGATTTATATCCGGTAAGTCGAAAAATGCAGTACGGCTTATAGGCCTTATATTATTAGCCCGTATTAACTTATTAAATAAAGAAGGGGTTATTATTAACCTGGATTGTTAAACCTTAATTAACCGTTGTTTCGGAATTCGTGTTTTAAAAAAAGGGTATATATTTTATGCTTTCCGTATATATAGTAACCGGACGTTTATTATTTTAAAGGTTTAAAAGTTTAATTTTAAAAATATTTACGGTGTTAATACTTAGTATACTTTGTACTATTACGTTAATTAAAAGATGAAAAGATAAGCGATTAATTATAATAATAGCTATTAATTTAAGTATTTAATAACTATATATTTACTGGAAGTTAATTATTTTTATTATTTTTATAATATAATAAATAGCGTAGTTTTGATTTAAGTTGAAAATAAGTAAAGTGTTATTAAGATATATATAGTAGTTAAAGGAATTTAAATATTTAAGGTAGGGGGAGGGGGGGGGGGGGGCGGTTTCCCTAAGGTATAAATGGTATAGGCTTTTTAACCTTATTATTTATATCTAGCCTAGCTATTATTACATTTCTTTAATTTAAAGAATAATATTAACGTAAACCTAATTAAGCCCGTTTTTTTACAGGTGTTATTAAAATTTATTAAAAAGTATGTAGTTTAATAAGAAGATAACGCGTAAATATTTTTAAATCGGTATTATAACTGCGATATCGATAATTAAGCTATTTAAGGTTACGTCCGGGTAAGTTACGGAAAAATAAAAACAGACTCCGGATTAATTAATTAGCTGTTAAACTACGGCGCTTTATACCTTACGCTACTTTATTTACTATTTTAAATATTTTTATATATCTTTAACCTGTTATTCTTTATTTCTTTATCCTTATTTACCTCCGTTTGCTTATAAGCGCAGTCGGCGTATTATTTCCAGCTTTTCCGCTCGAAATCGAGTTTTTTTTCGTTTTTGTACCGTTTACGTTTACGCCGGTATTTGTATTTAACCTCGATAAAAAAATCGATCGGTATGTTAATGGCGGCGACGAATGTAAAATATATATTAATCGTTACGATAATGATAGCGGTAATAATATTACAATTTTTTAACTAGTTTTTTTTAAAGCTAGTTTTTTAATTATTTTATTAGCCTCTTTTATAACCCGGGTTTTTATTTTTTTAACCTATTCGACTTACGGTAATTTCGGATAATTTAATATGCGCGCGTAACTTATACTACTAGAGTTTTATACCGTATTTTTTTTAATTATCTTAATATAAATAATATTTTTTTTTCTTTTAAATTTTGCTTTTTGTTTATTAATTAACGTTTTATTAGTGCCCCGGTTAAGTATCGCCGTATGATATTTTTAAAATTCCTTTTGGAAGTGCTCGTCGAAATCCCGACACGTATAAGCGTTTAGTTTTTAATCGGCGATCGTTCGTTATACGTTTTGGTATATCTGGTAAAATTATAAGTATACGTTATTACGAATAGGTTTATATATTTTACCGTTCGGAACCGAAACGCTTTAAAGCGAAGTTACGTAATTTTTTATGTTTTTTATATATTACGTTTTATTAAAGTAGATTATAAAGTTAAAACCGGATATTTTAAATAAGCATTTAAGGTTTTTAAATTTTTATTTCGTAAAGATTAATTTATTTTCGTTAATATAATTATCCAAGTTTACGTTTTTACGACTTTTTTCTTTAAAATAAGTAATAAGTATTTTCCTTATTATATTTTATTTAAATTAATAGAAAAGACATAGTATTAAAATATAAATAATAATAATAACGTTTGCTTTTAATATTAAGTTAATATTAGCGGTTATATATTATAACAAGTTCCTAAGTTTTTTATACCGTAAGGTTACGAATTCCTTTAGCATATCGTAATATACGTTTACTTATAAGTACTTTTCTTTATTTTTTCGTAACGCGCCTTTATTTAATCCCTATTAATACGGTATAAAGCCCGGTATAATAAATATTTACGCGAAGTTTGGTAAGATTTTTATTTTCTGCCAATTAACGACCGTAGGCGGGAAATAGGTAAACCTATAGGTTTACGTTATTTTCCTAAACTAAAGCCTAGCAGACGGCTTTTTGTTCTTTTTTCTAGCCTTAATACTAGGGGTAATAAGGTTTTTTAATTACATTCGACATTTAGGGCGTAATGGTGATATAAAGTTACGAAGGTATAAGTAAAGAGTTATAAATAGCAGAATACGGAGGAAATCCCCGTTTTTGCCGTTATTAAGAAGTTGGATCGTATCGAGCGTTATATAGTACCGGTTTAAATTTTTACGAAGAAAATTTAAGAACTTTCGTAAAAGGATATAATAAAACGTATTTGTTAATATTTTAAATAACGTTTTACTAGTTACGTCGGTTTGTTTTCCGGAAATAGCATTCGAATATTAAAATGTCCAGTTTTTTTCTGCCTTTATTAATAGTTGGTTAAAATAATCCGTAATACGTATTTCGAAACGTTATAATATTTGACAATTTTTATCATTATCGGCTTGCATAGTTAAAATCGCCTAATCGTACCGTTATTTTTTTTATGCCATTTAATTTTCTGTTATTTTTTTATCCGGTACAAGTTCCGGAGTTTTAATTACGGTTACGTTAAAATCCTTATTATTAAAACCGAGATATATAGCCTCGATACGGGAAAAAGGATAAATACCTAACGGTGTAAATAGGTTTTTTTCCGACGGGTAAGTTTAAATATACCTAATTTTCGTTTCGTAAAAGGAGGATTTTTATACCGGTTCGGACGTTAAACTATTTAAATTATTAAGGTAATAAATATTATATTCGGTGTAAATATCTGTCCGTATAAGCTTACGTAACGATAAATATTTATATTTTTAAAAATAATTACGTTTAACCTATTACCGGGTATTAATAGGGGTTTTTTTATAATCCGCTAAAAGACGGTATTTCTTTTTTTTTATTTTCCTTTCGTACCTATTAAATAAACCTTTTATATTATTATATAAAAAGTGTAATATATTACGGATATAATACCGTTTTGTTATAGTTATAAATGGTTATTAAGAAAAATTCTAATATATTACGATATTTACGTATTACTTGTTAATAGCGGAACCCCTTATTTCGCGTTAAATATATACCTCGGCTTAGTAAAATGTTAGGTAATTTTCGATCGTTCTTTTTTTTCCGTAAGTAATCTTGATATTTTTTGCCGTTAAAACGAAGAAAAAATTTTACAACGAAAAATCGAGTTATAGCGGCCGTTAATTAATATTAGCAAAACGTTAAAGAAGTTAATTTATCTTATTATAACAGGTAATATTAAGTAAGGTATAGCACAATCCGCTTCGTACCCGATTTTCGTTTTAAGTAACGGATTTTTGCTAGTTATTTAAAAGCTGGCGATAATAAGCGGTATTATCCGGCAGGTTTACGTTAAAGGTTAGGATATATTTTATTATAGTAGGAAGAACGATATAGTTATATATATTATCGTAGATTTTTGTTAATAGTTGCTAGGGTTATGCCGTTTTAAAATTATACGCGTAAGGGAAATGTAACGTAATATTTTAGCCGGTATATTTCTTAAAAAAAATATGCGGAATGTCGTTTAATAGTACTTAATTATTTTTTGCTGTATTTAGGTCGGTATTTACGGTGATTTTAATGTATATATAAACGTTGTCCTTAATTAATTTATTTCGCTGTACCGTGCTGAAGTATTTAATAAGCTAAGTGATATAGGAAAGGTGTTTAAGTTTTTAAACGTAATTATTAATATTATATTTAATATTAAGAAAAGTGTAATTCGGGTTGTGTTTTATAACGAGATAGATTTTCGGTTTTTGCTGTCGGTATAATAACTTTTCTAACGTAATTTTATTATTTTGGTTATATTTTTCGAATAAGGGTTTAGAAAACGTAAAGTAAAATTCGTTCGAATTAGGAAATATATTTTTATTTTGGTATTATTGATGCCGACTAGTAGACGTCCGGTAGTTTCGAAAACTTAAGTTAAGGTATATACCGGTACGTATACCTTTGTTAGCTAAATAGGTCTTGTTTAAGAATTTATAATAAGGAAAGTTATAAATAAATCTGTTATTCGAAAAATTATATTTACGTTTGTTATCCGAATAATTATATCCAAGTTTGCGGTTACGGATTCGGTAGTATTTATTCGAATATTATATAGAGCTGTACCTTATAATAAAAAAAAAATACCAAGCCGTACGTTTTTGGCCGGTATTTTTAAAGATTTAATTTTGGGTATTTTTAAGAATAGGAGATATATTAGACGGAAATAGCGCGTCGATGTTAGGTTTGTTAGAAGCCGGATTAAATCGTTCGGGTAGGTTGTAAATAGGCCCGTTATTTATATCGGGATTCCGGAAACTTAAGTTTTCGTTAAAATTATTAAATTGGTTCGGGAATTTGTTATTGTTAAAATATTTATTTAAGTTAAAATTATTTAAATCGTTTTTTTGTTACGAAATTGTAAGTTATTAAGGTAAAATAATAGGCGTTTTAGGGAGTTTTATTTATTTATTGTTATTTTTTTAAAGTATATTGGGGCGAAATTAAGAATTTATCTGTTATTTTTTGTTACTTTTTTTTGTTTTCGAAATCGAATAATAAAATTAAGATAAAAAAGTATAAAAGAATAAGAAAAAGAGAAAAATAACAGAAACCGTTAGTTACTTATACGACCGATTGTTTTAAATAATTAAATTTATTAAAAAGTGCGAAGAAAAGGAGGAATTAAAATTTACGGAGGATAATAATAAAAGGAAGGAAGTAAAATATTTAGAGCCGGGGTTAGGATTAGGATTAGGCTTAATCTTTTTGCTTTTTATATAATATTTGAAATTTTGGAAGTAGTTTACGGATTATTATGTAACTTGTTAATTTTTTATTTTTAAAAAGGTTTAATAAGTAGAATACGCGGATTTTTCCTTAATAAATCGGTAATTTCGTTAAGGTTTTCGCTGCCGGTTAAATTAAAGAGATCCTTTACGTATTTTGGTTTTTTCGGCCTACGGACGTAAGCCTTACGCGCCTTATATTTTTTAAGGGGCCTATATTTATTTCAGAAGGTATTATTCGTCGTTTAAAGCCTGGGATTTGACGGAAGTTTAAATGGGCGTTTGCGGAATTAAATTACTTTTGAATAATATATAGAAAAGTAACGAGTAAACGGTTATTTATTATTTATTAATTAGATTTTAAGTATTTTATGAATTTATGCTGATATATTATGGAAAAGTTTTATTATTAAGGTAATAGGTATTTGGATAATATTAATCGCTTTCGTTTTTAATATCTATTGTTTTTTTTTAATTGCCCTTTAACGTTAGTTAGTTTAGTAACGTTGCTGTAGCTCTATTTTATTTAATTACGTAAAATTTAATAGTTGATTTAATTATGCGAGATTCGGTTAAAAGTGTTAATATAAATGCAAGTATTATATTACAAATTTTACGTACGTTAGTATTATTTATAAAAGCTGTAATTAATTTTTAAAACGTTATATATTTCTTATTATTTCCGTTATTTTTTAAAGAAAATTAGATAAGTATTTGTTTAAAGTTATGTTTGTAAATATATAATAAGTTATTTGCGAATTTAATAATAATAAAATAATAAAGAGGGAATTAAGGTTATACTAAGGTAGGGGGTGTATTTGCGGGG
>QJNZ01000996.1:0-20824 GCA_004155055.1 Monosporascus sp. CRB-8-3 | reverse complement strand
CCCCCCCCCCCCCCCCCCCCCCCCCCCCCCCCCCCCCCCCCCCCCCCCCAATTTATAATTTGATAATATCTGTTGTTAGGATAAGAACTAGAGATCTTTTGTTTAGAATAGAAACGATTGTTTGGAAAGGTTTAAATTTATATAAGAAATTAGTAAAGTTACGTCTTTTTTTGAAATTTAGTTTTTTAACTATGTATGTTATAAGGCGTATTAACGTTTATTTGTAAAAGTTAGCTGGATAGTTATTCTTTATTAGAAAATTGTTTAGCGTTTTAGCTGTTATTAAGGACTGTTCTGCCGATAATCGAATTAAACCCGATACCGGATTTATTTTATTTTCGAGCTGCGTTATTATTTGATTTTAGTATTTATATAAGTTTTAAAATTTTTAAATATGGAGAATGTTAAAGAAGGTAAACTTATGTTTTGGAATTATTTTCCTGTATATAAATTAGAAGTTTTGTAATATTTCGGGTTAAGTTGCGTTTTGGGTTTTAAAATATAATCGGAATAATTTAGTTTTCGGTAACGTAGTTGTAAATTCGGAAAAGATTATTTTAATTTTGTTATAACTTTAATTTTTAAATATCCGTTTGTAAATAAGTTAAATAAAATTATAGATTATAAAAAGAGGAATATTATAAAAAGTAAGTTAAGAAGGGTTTAGTTGTAAAGATGGTACTAATAAAGATTGATATTTTTTTAATGATTTAAAATAGCGTCGGGTATATTTTAACCGTACTGCTTTATTTACAGGATGTTAAAGTTCGTTAAACCGAACTTTTATATCGTTAAATGTATCGAAATTTTCTATTTTAAAGCCCCGTTTACGTTTCGGAACGGGAGTAGTATTTTTATTATTTTAGTTACGGTTTTTAGTTTTTGTATTAATTTAGCGCTTTCGAAATTAATAGTTTCGAGATATTAATCTTTGTTCGTTTATAGAGTAATTTACGGGGCTTGTAATATCGGCGTTAACGTTATCTCCTAAGTGGGATAATTCGTTAGCTGAAACGGTAAATACGGGTTTTATAAAACGTTTAGGTAAGTTAGAGTTATCGATAATATTTCCTTAGTATAAAGGGTTATTAGCAGAGACTATAGATGAGGGTTCTAAGAATAGGGTAATATTATTAATAACCAGTATTAAAAGTATAGTTTTTAAAATATCAAAAAAAAAAAAAAAAAAAAAAAGTTATACCTCGTAAAAATCCGTTATTTCCTTACATATTATTACTATATCGTTTTTCTAGCGTATTAGGACCGCGATAAAAATAATATTCGGCTATTTTATCGTCTGCTAAATTATTAGTTAAGTTTTGATAGAATAAGTTTTTATATTCTTCCTTATACTTATAATGTTACGCGAATTAAAATATATATTTAAGGAATATTTTTATTATTTCCTTATTCGTTTAAACGTTATATGATTTCGCCTTATTATAAGCTATCTTAATATGTTAACTTGTAATAGAATCGAAATCTGCTTTCGATTTTTCGTTATTTTAAAATTTTTTAATAGAACCTTAATAAAAGAAGTTTTAAGTACTTTTCGGTGCCGGCTTTAAAAGTGTTTGCTAAATTCTTTTATATACGGCTTAGGCTTAAAACAAAGATGTAAGTTTATTTATTTTAAAGAATAATTATTGCGAAGGTATAAGAAAACGCGTTGAAATTAATAGTTAATAAATGTTATATTTAATTATTTAAATATAATAGGTATAGGAATACGAAGGTTTAGAATTTAGATTATGTAATTATAATTAGTATTACTGTTACGCTTATATCCTTGTTATTTTAAATACTTTTGGTAGTTAATTATTTTATTTATTATTTATATTTTTAAAAATTTTAATATAATTAATATATTAATAATATAATTAATTTTTAATCGTAATTTAAAGTTATAAGGATAAATAGTTTAAATTAAGTATCGTTCGTTTAGTATTTAATATTACGATCTTATCTTTTAAAAGCTTAATTATATAGTTATATATACTTAGTTAAATGTTATAATTTCGATCGATCGTTAGTATTCCGTTTTTTTAACGTAGCGATACGGGGTATAGGGGTTGTATTTTTAGAAACGGGTTTATAGATTACCTTATCGAGATCGGTTCCGCTTTTTAAGGATTTAATTATGTTATATGCGCAGTTATAATTAAAATTTTTAAATCTTTAAATTGTTTTATTCCGGTTATTATTTTAATTTTTTTATTATATTTAATAGTTATTTATTTCCGTATAAGATATAATATTAATTTATATCGTTTTATAATAAGTTCTTATAATTACGATATAATAATTATAATATATAAAGTTAAATAATGATGAAAAAGAGCTTTTTTAATAATAAAATATTTTCGAAGCGCGTATGTATAAAACGGTACGATAGATAATTATTTAGTTATAATAAAAAAGCGTTCCGATTAATAAAATCTAATATTACGGCATTAAGCCGAATTTTAGAGGTTAGAAGTAGATTAGAGCTAGGGAACCTTAGCGTGTTTTTTACGGACTATATAATTTGTATGTATATAAGGAGAGATTTTTCCCTAGATCTGTTTCTAGGTTTTTTAGTTTGTTATTTTATCGATAGCCTTAGGAATTAAATTAACCTTATCTATTTAGAAGTTTAAATGCCGTAATATTTAAAATAATTTTATAATTGGAATAAGATAATTATTATTACGTAGTTATTATATTAAAAGATTAAATTAATAAGTACGTATTATATATTACGTTATATATTAAACGTTTATAATTGATAGTATTAGATTATAAGTTATTTAAAAGTAATTTAATATGAAAAAGTTCGTATAATAACGTTTTAAAAGATATAAGATATAATTATAATATCGTAATTATAAAACCGAAATAATCGATTATAACTTAAATTGTAAATTTATGATATTAATTATAATATTTAATTTAAATTAATTATAAAAATAAATATAAATATATTGTTAGTAGTTATAGTAATTAAATGTAAGAATTTAGGAAATAGCGTATAGTTCTTTTAGGAAAGACTGAAAAAGTCTGGGAATAATTGTTTTTATATATACGTTTGGTTATATAAAGGATTGTTTTTAAACAAAGGTTGTTTTAAGTAGCAGCTGCGTTTTAAATATACCAGCCGTAGGTATTTAAAAGTATTAATTATTAATATATATATTTTTATTATAAGAAATTAATTAAGTTCGTATCGGAAAATAAATATTTTATTTTAATAATTTATATTATTAATAGAAAAATGTATTAAATATTAAATAAATATATAAAGATTAAATAAATAAAAAGTATTAATAAATAATTAAATTATTAGTAGTAATTAAGTTATAATATTTATTTCGAATCGAGTTAACCATTAAACGTATTTTAATTCGATTTAGTTAAAAAAGGGGGTTATAATATTATATTTTTATTTAAAACGAAGATATAAGTTATAAAAGATGACCGAGTATTTTGTAGAAATAAGGCGTACGTTTATTTTGGATAAGTAAGAGGGTAGGGCGTTTATTTGTTTTGGATAAGTAAGAGGGTAGGTTACAAAAGATGGAGAACGAGTATTTTGCAGAAATAGGTCGTTCGCTTGTTTTAAACGAATAAGAAAATGGGGCGTTTATTCGTTTTAAACGAATAAGAAAATGGGGCGCTTATTTATTTTGGATAAGTAAGAGAGTAAAGCGTTTATTTGCTTTAGACGAGTAAGAGGGTGGGTTGTAAGAGATAGAGAACAAGTATTTTGTAAAAATAAGTTACTTGCTCGTTTTGGATAAGTAAGAGAATAGGGCGTTTACTTGTTCTGGACAAGTAAAAAAATGGGGCGTTTATTTGTCCTGGATAAGTAAGAGGGTGGGTCGTAAAAAATAGAGAACGAATGTTTTGTAAAAGTGGGTCGTTCGCTTGTTTTAAATAAGTAAACCTAATATAAGAAAAGATTAACTTGACCGAACGAATTACTTAGTAATTTTAACCTTACCGAACGAGTAAGATATTAAATAACGAATTAAAACTCGGTAAAATTACCGAAATTATTTATATTTTAACCATTTTTAAATATATATATTAAATATAAAAAAAAATCTAAAAAAAATAAAAAAGGAAAAATTTACTTATAAAAAAACAAAAATATCTTATTAAAAACGATTAAACCGATAATACCAAATATCCTAATTAAAATAAATCGAAATACGGGTTTTAATACTTTTATATTAAAACCGGTTATCCTTATAAAATCGTACAGAAAATTAAAAATTACCTTAATATTATTACGTATATACCGGAAAATATTAATTATTAACTTAAAAAACTAAATGAATTTTTCGGCTAATTAAACGAAATTTCGGTAATAATATACTATAATAACTAGAAAAAAATAAAAAATATACGGTATAACTAGGCGGCTATAATTAAAACTTAAGCTTTTACAAGTAAATATATTATTTTCGAAAATAAAAACGGATTAAAACTTTTTAAATACTTAATAAAATTATTAAAAAACGGAAATAAAAATATTATTATTATAAATTAACTTATAACTCGGAAACTTATACAGCTTTACGACAATAATACCCGTACATAAAATAATCCCTTTAAAAATAATATAATAAATAAAACTAAAAATAAAATATTGCGGTAAAATATATTCGCAATAAATTAGGTAATATTCGATAAATATTAACATTATTACGGAAATCGAAATTCGGTAATTACCCTTTTCCGAACGTTCCAAAACCTTATATAAATAAATTAATCGTACGCGTAACGTAACTAAAGGACAACGATAATAATCGGCATAACGGCGGATTTCTTAATAACCGAACCGCCGCTTTAAAAACCGTTTATTCGGTACGCGAAAAAATATAACGGTACGGAAAAATTAAAACTAAAACCGATTAAAAAATTAACGGACTTAAACGAATTTAAATATTACTAAAATTATATAATACAATATAAACATAACGAAAACCGAAAAAATACGGTTAATTAACGAACTTTAAAATTGTAAAAATTATTCCGCACTTTCGTTTTAAAAACCATTATTATATAACGCTACGATACGAAATAATTCGGAAAAACCATTTTAAACGTACCGGTAAAAATTTAAAACCGGTAGTATAACAATAACGGTATAAAGGCAGCGCACTCGGCGATAAGTACATTATACGCGCACGTACGGACATAAATAAATATAAAATTTAATAAACAACTAAAACAATTTCAAATAAAAAAAAGAGCTAATAAGCTAAACCGCGAAAAAAAAAGTATAAAACATTTTTATAAACGGCTTAAAACAACGCAAATAATAATATACTACGGGCCTTCGTTACTTTTTAACGGTTAATAACGTACCTTATACTTACTTAGCTATAAATTAAACAAATTATAACAAATAATAAATTTACGGCTATAATAATAAATATATTAACTAACTAAATAACGGATATAATTTACGAACATTCGGAAATTAATAAAAAAGCAATATTAAGCATTTTCCGAAAATCTCCATTTTAAAAATATATTAATAAACTTTAAAGTAACTTTCCGAAATATTAAACGCTTTACGGATATATCGATAAAATAACTGGGTTTAATAATAAAAATACGGCGCTACTATAAAGACCTTTTAACAGGTTAAATATCCGACATATATTTACGTTTTATAACATTATTACGTCGGCGTTTATAACATTTATATTATTATATATAAATTACCCGTTACTTAACTTTATCTTTATTTACGTAAAACTTAACCTTAAAAAGCATGGCAAACTTACGTTATATATACAGCAAAATTATACTAAGGAAAATGATAATAAAGTTATAGTATTTACGTACCGGCTCTTTAAATAAGGTTTTAACCTATTCCGGGCTAACTACTATATACTATTTAACTAGGCTCGGACTAAAACGATTTAAAAACAGGCCTTCAGGCAAATAACGCAAAATAAACAGTAACAAAAAACCAAACTTATCTAACTATATAACGGGCGCAATCTCCTTAAAACAATACTTTAACTTCAAAATACTAATAAAGCGGAACTATCGAGCATAAAATACGCTAAGGCTATAATTAACTAAGATAATTTTATTATAACAAAAAGCAAAAAAAAAAAAAGAATAATTGCAA
Source organism: Monosporascus sp. CRB-8-3 (assembly GCA_004155055.1). NCBI lineage: Eukaryota > Fungi > Ascomycota > Sordariomycetes > Xylariales > Monosporascus > Monosporascus sp. CRB-8-3. Next base: position 14,691 of record QJNZ01000996.1, on the reverse strand, counting down.
CTATAACGGCTAATAATAACGGTAACGGTAATAATAATAAATAAAATATAAAACTTATTACTTTTATAAGTTTATATAATAAGCAAATCGGAAATAAAAGGCTAAAGTAATTCCATAAAATAAATTAACATATAATAAAAATATAATCATTATTAATTTATAACCCTAATATATTAATATTAAAACTTTAACAGTAATAAAATAAAAATAAATAAAAAGTAACAATAAAAAAGATATTACAAAAACCTTAACAGTTTTATAATAAGTAAAACTTTATACATAACAGCAGCAAATCGGTTCCGATATAACAAACTAAGTATATAAAGGCATAGCAAAAAAAAACAAATACAAAATCTAGTCGGGCCTCGTCGACTGCTAGCTTTTATCCATTTCACCGATTCCCCTATTAATCGAAAGGGTATTTAAAATAAAAATAACTTAAAACGAGTTAAAATTAACATTAAACGAATATATATTTCCGGGAACTCGGAAAGATATAAAACTAATATTAATATACTTTAACTAATACTCTACAAATTTAAGTAGAAAATAAAGCTAAATATTATATAAATTAAGGTAAAAAATAACATTAACTAACGGGGCTTTATAAATTAATATAGAAAATAAGTCTAATAAATAACGCTCTGTAAATTAATATAAAAAAATAAAGGTAGGCAGCCGATACTTTATAAATTAATACGGAAAAATAAAAATAAACAGCCGATACTCTGCAAATTAATACGGAAAAATAAAGGTAAATAACAAATACTTTGCAAATTAATATAGAAAAATAAAGCTAAACGGCGGATACTTTGTAAATTAATACGGAAAAATAAAGGTAAATAGTAAATACTCTGCAAATTAATACAGAAAAATAAGGGTAAACGGCGGATACTTTATAAATTAATACGGAAAAATAAGGCTAAGCGGCTAATACTTTACTAATTAATATAGTAAATTATTACAACTAGGTTAAAGTTAACTATTTCGACTAATAAAATACCGGGGGTATCCCCCCGGTATTTTATTAATCCGAAATAACTATATTTTAACTAACGCTTTACAAATTAATATTAAAAAATCTTTTTCAAATATATATATATATATTATTATCGTTAATTTTCTATACTAATTAATAAAGTATTTAATTATACTATTTCAAACGAATACGTTTCCGGGGTTTACCCCGGAAACGTATACGTTTAAAATATAATAATATATATTGAAAACCGGATATTTTTTAATTAATTTTTTAGAAAAATAAAACGGGGTTTAATATATTTTCTAATTTTATTAATAAATTTTTAAATTTTAAATAAATCGTATAAAATAATAGAATATATATAAATAATAATTTTATTTTAATTAAAAAATATAAAAAAACTAATATAATATTATAAAATTTTAATAATACGAAAACGTTATATTTATACAATATAATTTATCATAAATATTTTATATATAATTTATTATTTTTCTAGTAATTCCGAAAAAAAAATTTTAATAAAATAATTAAAAAATTAATAATTTTATTTAAAATAAATATAATTAAATACTTATTATATTAATAAATAAATTCAATTAATTTATTATTAAAAATATTAATATAATAATTATTTATATAATTTTTATAATTTATAAATAACGAAATTATTATAAATTAATAATAATATTATATAATATTTAAAATTAAATTATTTAAAATTTAAAATAATTATTTAATTATAATTTTATCCGAAAAAAATCCGTTTAAAAATTTTTATAATAATTAAATATTAAATATATAATAAAATAAAAATTAAAAAGTAAATATATTATAAGCCGAAAAAAAAAGTTTTCCGATTAAAATAAAAAATTATTATTAATTTTATAAATTTCGAAAAAAAATTTAAAAAATATAAATATATTATATTCATTACCGATAAATATTTAAATTTTATTTGAAATATATATTTTAAAAACTATAAGTAAAATATATTAATTAATATATTTCGATATTTTTTAAAAATTTTAAAAAATTAAAATAAAATTTTTTTATAAATAATTAAATATAATAACGAAATTTTAAAAAGTTATTTATTTAAAAATATATTATAATCGTTTTTTTAATATTAAATTTAAAATAAAAATATAAAATAATATTAAATTATTTTCGTTTTTAATTATATATATTTTTAAAATAATAATATATTAATATAACCGTATTTTTAAATATATATTTTTTTAATAAAATTTATATAAAATTTATTACATTTATTTAATATATAAAAACGGTATTATAATATTTAATAAAAAACTTTAATAAATTTATTTATAAATATATTATTATATAATTTATATTATTATAATTATTAATATAAAAAAAACGGAAATTTTAAAAATTAAATTTTAAATTATAAATTATTTTTTTTATTAATTATTAATTTATAAATATTTATAAAATTTAAAATCTATTAATTAATAAAATTGTTATTATTTAAAATATATAATTTAATAAAAAAATTATTTTTTTAAATAATATTAAAAATTTAAAAAACGATTTTTTTTATATTATAAAAAATAAATTATAACATTTATTATAATAAATAAAGTTATATAATTAAGTTTAAAATTATTTATATATATATATTTAAAAAGAAATTTTAAATAAAATAAGTTTATTATTAATTAAATAAAAAAAATTTTTAAAATAATATAAATATTAAAAATATAAAAAATAAAAAAAATAAAAATTTATTTATATAAAATTAATTATTTTTATATAATTATTATATTTAAATTATTTTTATTTTTTAAATTATTAATATTATTAATATTTATTTTAATAATTATTATAATTAATAAATTAATAAAAAAATAAAATTTCTTTTAAATTTTTATTAAATTATTTAATTTAATATAATTATAAAAAATAAAAATATTTTATAAATTATAAATATAAATTTTTTATATATTTTATACCGAAATAATATTATTCGAAATAATTATAAAATTTAAAAAATTATTTTTAATATAAATTAATTAATTTATTTTATAAATATAATTAATAACCGGTTAATAAATTATAAAAATTTAAAAAAATTAATTATTTAAAATACGTATTATTTTAATTAAAAAAATTTTAATATTTTAATATATATAAAAATATAAAATATATTTTATTATACATAATAATTAATATTTAAAAAATATATATAATAATATATACGTATTTATTTTAATTAAAAAATTATTTAAAATTTTAATTATTATAATAAATAAATTTAATTTAAAATTTAAATAATATAATATTATTAACGTTTTTATTAACGTTAATTTATTTTACAAAATATATATAAAAACGTTTTTAAAATATTTTTAATATAAAAAAACTTTTTTAATTAAAAAAGTTTTATATAATTTATAAAAATTACCGTTATTATAATAAAAAAATTTTACCAGAATTTTTAAAAAATTAAAATTTAATTTCGTTTTTTATAAATTTTATTATTTTATTTATTAAAAGATATTTATATTTTTTTATAAATAATATTATTATAATATATCGTAAAAAAAATTAAAACTTTATTAATTAATTAATTTAATAAATTTAAAAATAATATAATTTTATAAAAAATAAAAATTTATAATAATTTTTTATAATTAAAATAATTAAAATTAAATTTAATAAAAAAATTTAATTATTTTAATTTAATTTTATAAATAAATTAATTAATTTAATTTTTTAAAAAAAAATTAAATAACTTTTTAAAAATACTTATAATTAATATTAAATTTTTACCGAATTTTAATTTAATTTATTTAAATTTTATTAATAAATATTAAAAAAAAAATCGGTTTTTTTTTTATATAATAATTAATATATAACCCGATATATTTTTTATTATATTTTAATTTACTTATTTTAACTTAAACTTTAATAATATATATTATAAAATTATTAATTAAATTATATTATATTTAATCGGAATTAAAATATTAACGTTATAATTTAAAAACGAAAATTCGTTAAATATTTAAAATAATATTTTTTTTATAAATAATACGGTTAATCGAAAAAATTTTTAAACTTATATTATAAAATTATTTAAAAAATTAATAACATAATAAATAAATAAATAAAATATAATAATTATTTTTATAATAAAAACGGAATTATTATTTTTTATATAAATTATAAAAAAAACTTTATTTAATTTTTAATTAATTAAAAAATTAATAATTACCTTAAATATTAAACAGTTAAATATATAATATAATAATTAATAAATTATACGGGTTATTAATATTAACGTTAACTTATTATAAACGAAATTACGATACGTAAATATATATAATTATTAATTATAAAAAGCTATAAAAAAACTTAATTAAAATAAACTATATACTTATAAACGATATATTAACTGATAAATTAACTAAAGCCTTATTATACAAACCGTTTAAATATTTTAAAAAGTAATTAAAATTAATAAATATTATAAAGGCCTTTAAATAATAGAAAAACACTTTATAAATAATTTTAAAAAAGGAATTAATTAATTAAAAAGAATTAATCGCCGGAAAAAAGATTAAATCAAAAGCTATAACTTTAAAAAGTAATAATATATAACGATTAACGTTATAAATATTTTAAAACGTTAAAAGGATATATTAACTAATAAAAGGTATTAAACGTACCTTATATACGGAAAGGATTTTATTAATCGGAAAATATATATTCCGTTATTAAGCTATATAAAAATTATACGTATATAAGAAATATACGTAAATTAACTTAATATAAAATATAACTAATATCCCTTATATTTAATAATATACGTATTTATAAAGAAATTATAAAAACGTTTAACGAAAAAAAATCCGATTAATTTTAATTAATTTAATATATTATAATTAATTAATTCGAATTTATAATTAAAAAATGCTAAAAAACGGCTTGCGAACTTATTTAACTTACGAACTTATATAATACGTTATACGTTAAAGCTATATTTAATTAAAATTATTTTATTATATTAAAAATTAAAACGAAAAAAATATTTATAATTATAATTATTAACGGTAATAATAATAATAATAATATAAATAAATAAAATATAAAATTTATTATTTTTATAATTTCGTATAATAATCGAATAAGTTCGAAATAAAAATTTAAAACGGTTTTATAATATATTTTAATATATAAATAAAAGAAATTTAATTTATATTTTATTATTTTAAATATTAAAATTTTAACATTTAAAATGAAATAAAACAAAGTTAAAAATAAAACTAAAAAAAATATTACAAATATTTTTTAATAATTTTATATTAAGTAAGTTTTTATATATCGTATTTATAATAAATAAATTCCAATATATTAAATTACGTATATTAACGTATTATAAAAAGTAATAATTCCGAGATTTAATCCGGTTTTATTAATTAATTTTTTTTATCGATTTTATTAATTTCCTTGTTAATCGAAATTATATTTAAAATTAATATAATTTAAGGTAAATTAAGCCTATAAATACTAAATTAATAGATTTTCCGGGTTACAAAAACGTATAAATCTAATAGTAATATATTTTAACTAGTACTTTATAAATTTATATAGAAAATAAAGGTAGATAATTAATACTTTATAAATTAATATAAAAAATAACGGTAAACGACTAATACTTTACAAATTAATATAAAAAAAATAAATAACTAATACTTTATAAATTAATATAGAAAATAAACTTAGGTATTTAATATTTTATAAATTTATATACAAAATAAAAGTAAGCGGCTAATATTTTACAAAATAATATAAAACATAAAAATAAATAATTAATACTTTATAAATTAATATAAAAAATAAAAATAAACTATTAATATTTTATAAATTAATGTAAAATATAGAGGTAAACGGCTAATATTTTATAAATTAATATAAAAAATAAACTTAAGCGGTTAATACTTTATAAATTAATATAAAAATTTACTTTAACCGGTAACGTTTTATAAATTAATATAAAAAATTATTACGGCCGGATTAAAATTAATTATTTCGAATTAATAAAATATTAGGAGGTACCCCCCCTTCTTTTTCCCGAATATCTTATTAACCCGAAATAACTATATTTTAATTAACGTTATTAATAAGTTATATAATAAAGCTTTACCCGTTATATAATAAAACGGTTTTATAGTTAAATAAAATATTACTTACCTTATTAACCGTTTTAAATATATTTCGACCTTTATATTAGACTTTAAATTAAACTTTAAGCTTATCGTTAATTATACCTAATAATTATTTACTTTCGGTATATTAATAAAACGTATAAATATATAATTAAACTAATATTAAAACCGAAATATAAAAACGGTATATAATATAAATTATCTCTATTAATTAAAAAAAATATAATAATAAATTATTTAACGTATATAATGTATTAAATAAGCGAGCTGCGCGGATAAGCGAGTTGCGCGGTTTTTGGCACCTTATAATAATTAATCCAAATAACTTAATAATAATATATCGTATTAATTTAAATTAATCGAATTTTTTTTCGCTAGACGTTTTTATAGTTTTTTTACAAGTGCGCGTATTATATCCGGGCTTGCCGTAAACGTTACATTTCCGTTTTTTTATCTTAACCTTTTTACGACGATTACCTTTAACCGTTATTAGCTGCATTTTTTCATTATTTTTTTCCTTTTCGGCTAAAAAAGTTTATTTTTTTTATATAGTAAGTGTTCCTTTTTTTTGGAGACGTTTATTTTTAATTTTCCGACGTTTGCTTAAGATATAGTTGGTTTCGCGCAATTAGGCGGTTTTTTGTTTAAGGAAAGTAACTTTGTATTAAAGTACTAGTTGATTTTTGGTTAAAAGATTAACCGATTTAATAATTTTTGTCGGCGAGCTACCCTGGTGATTTTTAATTTTTTTTTGCAAATAACGTTTTTATCTTTTGGTTTTCTTAATATTTTTAAGGGTTTTTGCGGGTGGGGAAATAGAACCGGCGGAGGTTAACGGGGAGACGGTTGGCGTAGGTATAATTAGAAGAATTTCGAATTCGGAAAGAACGGTATTAGAATCGAATAAAATAAAACCAGTTACGGCGAATCCGGATTTAATATTATTAAACGTTATAATAATTTTAAACGTATCGTAAAAACCGGTAAGGAAATTTTTTTTGGCGATATAAATATAATAATGTTATATTAAGTTTTTGATATATAATAAATAAACGCGTTTTAAAGAAGAAAAATAAGATACGTTAAAAGGTTAAAGTTTATACGACGAATACGCGGGTATATAAAATATAATAATATTGTAATTAGCGTAATATTTTTCGAATTTTATCGAATAGTAATTTTCGTAATTATCGAAAATAAAAAAACGTTTCGATTTTTTTGTATGCGTTCGGATATATTAATCGAAGTATTGGACTTATTTTAAACTTAATTCGTTCGTTATTTAATTATTATTATTTAATGTAATTTTTTAACCGGTTATTAATAATAACTTATTACGGAACCAGGATTTAAGGTAATTTTTCCCTGTTATAATAATAAATAGCGGTATAGTTTAATTTTAAGAATTAATAATTTAAATAATTATAATTTATTTTTTATTCCTTTATTAGGTTTATTTAGGTTTTTTATGTTTTTCGGTATTGGTAATTATTATATCCGTTATTATAAAAAATTTTATTAAGAATTTAGTCTCGTCGAAATTGTAAAAATTTTTTTTCGTAATGCTGTATTTTACGATAATAACCCGAATAAGTTCGAATTATTTACGAAATATTTCTGGATTTTCGTATAGTACCCGTTAATAATCGATTTTCCGATTTAAACGTATTTGGAATTTTTATTACCGTTTAATAAAGTTCGACGCCTATTTAATTCCGACGCGTTCTGTAACGCGTTAAGTTAATAATAAATTAGCTATATTTTTAACGTATTAAAGCCGGATAGGAAACGTTTGTATATTTAGTTTAAGGATTTGGTTGATAATGGATTTTTTTTCGGTCGGCGTTAATTTTCGCGAATTAAGTACGGTGTCGGATCGGGTAAGTTTGCTATTATATCGGGATTTTAAAATAAAAGGTGTAACCGTATATATAAAACCAAGTTTTACATAAAAAAGTTTAAAGTCTTTTTTTTTAACCTGAATAGTTAAGTTTATTTTAGCTTTTTTTGTAAGCCGTTTTATAAAGGTGGTGTTAAGAAATGAATAATTAAAGTTAAATGGTAAGAAAGTTGAAAAAACCGCGTAACTTGCTTGTCCGCGCAGCTCGCTTATTTAATACGTTACTTCTTTTATATCTTAAATTATTTAATAATTTATATAATACAAATACCCTTTTAATTATTACGTTATAAAATATTATAAATAACAACTGCTAATTTTAAAAACTTAATAAAATCCGATTTAAAAATATATCCGTTTTAAAATATAAAAACATCTATAATTAAAATTTTATTAACGATTTAAATACGGCCGTTACTTCGTTTAAAAAACTTCGCTATATTATATAATCTTAACTTTAAAATCTAATACCCTTTATAAAGCTCCGAAACTAGAAACCGTTTAATAACAATATAAATATTATTAAAGGATTTTATAATAACAACTTAAATAAAACTACGGGCGGTTCTAAAATAAATACGTTAAAAAAATCTATTTTCGATATTCTTAACCATATCTTTAAAGATTTCGATATAAATAACGGCAAAGACGACAATAATCTTAAAGGCAATAATCCTCTCGGCAATATCATGGATTTAATAAAAATAAATAAGTTAAATATCGAATCCGAAAATAACGGTATATCGATATCTATTAACATTAAACTACTTAATTCTAACGCCTTATCTAACGTTAATAATAACGCTAGCATTATAAATAACCTTTAGCCTCCGGGTTTTAAAATCGTTAACCTTACGTTTAAAAATAAAAACGGCAGTAATAATAATAACGGCTTTACGAACGAAAACCTTTTCATACTTTAAACGTCCGGTTCCGGGTATAATACCGTAGTTACTAATAATTACCAATAACGACGATAATAATTAACGTAAATAAACTTAAATAAATTATTATAAATAAATTTAATAAGCGATATAAAACGTATTTACTTTATATTAAATATAAACTAACATTTTAATATATATACGCTTATAATATAACATAGTAATAACTTTATATTATTATAAAATACCTTTTATTTATAATTACTTTTTATAAAAATTAAACCCTTACCCTTTATTAATTAATTAAATATAATTAAAAATAAGCCTAACGTATTTATTAATTACGTTAAAACGCCGGTTTTTTTAATTTACCGTTTATTTAACTATAGTAAAGGGCGCTGAAACCTACCTTTTCCAACTATTTCCGAAACCGCTTAATAAATATCTAAATTTAATATAAAAAATCGTAACTTTTACTAACTACGCTTAATTAAGGGTTATTTAATGTTTAATAAACGCCCGGTTACTTAAGGGCTATATCGGTAAATAATTAAAACCTTTATTTTTTAAATCCCTTTTTATAAAAAGCTATTAAACAATTATCTTTTTCCGGTTAGTTAAAAAATGCCAATTAATCGTAAGTTATATTTACGATATAAAAACCCGTAAAAATACCGTTTAAATCGGTAAACCGGTATAAAGGTGATTTTACGAAAGGTTAAAGTTTTAAAGCTAATAAATAAGTTATACCAAAATCCCTCCGGATTAGATATTTTCGGGTAATCGTAAAAAAAATACCGCGGTTATTATTATTCGTAATAAAAAACAGGTTTTAATAGGGAATAACCTTTCTTCCGTATAAAAAAAGTTTAACGGAATTATTCTTTTGTTAAATACTTCCGTTTAAGTATTATATTAAATATTTTTTAATTTATATACATATTATGTATATATATATATATCTCGTATATTTATATTAAGTATTAACAGTAATTTTTTTTATTTAATGCTAACCTTTATTTTCGTTAATTTTATTACGTACGGATTAATTATTACTAATTAATTAAATAAAATATTTTTTATAATAGCTTAATTCAATTATTAATTATTATCCTTTAACCTGTAAATATATTATTCTTATAATTACCGCTACCGCCACCGCCACCGCCGCCGTTACCGCTAATAACGCATAATTCTGCTGGTCTTAAAGATACTATAATTTCCCACCTTATAAATATAAAATACCGGCTTTATTATAATCTACCATTCCGCTTTATAAACGCGTTAATATAAAGCGGGGTCGAATAAATACGATATTCCCGAATATAAATATTTCGGTTTGTATTCGGTAACCGGAAACTATAGCTGGATATTAAAGTATTATTAATAATTAGTACGAAAAAAGAGGTTGGTAGTAAAAAAAAATATAAATAAGATAAAGGTCGTAATAAACCGTAAAATTATTAGAGAAAAGGAACGGTAAAATATAACAATATACGTTAAAAGCTTCCGGCTAAATAAATCTATAAATATAGCTTTAAAATTCGCCAATTTACAAAATACTAACTTTAAACTTTTAAGGAAAAATAACAAGAACAGAAATAACGTTTAATATTATACAAATTATACGGGTATTATTTAAAGTAATAATTAAAATAACTTATAAATAAAAAAGCGGAAATAAATAAAGTAATTATAAACGGCAATACGTAAATAATAAAAGAATTACTAAATTATAAGATAAATACTTAATATAAACGCGTTATTTTTTTATCTAATATAAAGTTATAAAAAAAAGCAAATATTAAAACTAAATTAATATCAAATTAATATTAATAATGGTTATTACGTTATTTATAGTTAAAACGGACAAACGGCCGATAACGAACGAAAATGCCGATAACGTCCGTATTAAAAAATAAAAATACCGAATATAAACTTTAAGTATTTTACTAATTAAAATAAAATTAAACGTACGATATTTAAACATGTTGTTAGTATCGATAAAATCCTTAAGCGCATTTTACAAATTAGCAGAAAAAATAAAAGCGGGTGATTTTAAAGTATTAATATGTAATATATTAAACGCAAAATTATTAGTTACCGTTTTAAAAAGGGTTAATATTACCACTACCGAGGATGAAATTATTCGTAACGTTTTTTTTATCGTAAGAAACCGGGGTGGTATAGAATTTAAAGGAGGGCCTTTGTTATAGTAGTAAAAGTTATTATTATTGTTTTTTTTAATTTCGAAAAACGGTAATAAAATTCCGTACGATAACGGCATAATTAAGCTTAGCAGCGGGTTGCTTGTAGGATGCGGGGTTGTTAAAGTTGGATTTGTCGACGAGATTCTGGCTTAATGAGTACTTGTTCTTTTTGAACTTTGCGGATTTCCGAGTAAACCTTTATATAAAACTATATCGGGGTTGCTTTTTAGCTTTTCGTAAGGTTTTAACGGAAACGATATTGTTAGCGTTAGCGTTATTATCGGATTCGTATTCGGAATAATTATTAGTAACGAAGTAATTTTTTACGTATTAATATATGTTTTCCTAAATAAGGTTATAAAGATTTACGTTATTATTAATAATAGCTTTTATAACGTTTTCGATATACATAATAATTTTATGTATTTTTTTTTTATTTTTTTATATTTTGCAAAATAAAACGATAATAAGGCCGGCTATTTTAAAGGTTATAAATCCGAAATAACGTTAACGGTTTCTGTTATATTCGGAAACGGTAAACGGCAGGAAAAAAAGTTAGCCGTAATAGTTAAAATTTTATTTTAAAAAAATCTTAATAATTTCGTACGTAATTATTAATTATAAAAGCCGGTAATTTATGTAAACGGGGATACGGCCCGAAGCTAGAAGGTCGTTGGCGAACTTCCTGTATATACGGTTTTTTTAAATATCGTAGAACGAATCGATGATTTTAAAAATGCGTTATTTAACCGGTTAAAGCTGTTAGAGACGATAAAGTTTTCCGAACGTTTAAATAATAGTAACGAAATTCCAGTAAAATATAATTATAATTCCGAAATTATAAGTGCCTTGAAAATTAATACCGGCGGATAATATATTTATGTTGCCGATAAAGACGGTTACGTTACTTTAGAAATTGTTAAAATCTTAAATTATAACGTTTTTATTCTTATTAAAGTCGGAAAAGCGGATGCCGATAACGTTAAAGCTGATTTTCGCCAGTATCGAAACGATATATTTAAAAAGGGAAGAAATTAATATAGGATTTATAAATAAAATATGCGTTTTGTTAATTAATACGGTATATATATATATATATATATATATATGCCGTTAATTAATAAAACATAATACGATAAATATAAATATATATATATATATATATTAATTAATAAAGCGTAAGAAAGGAAAAAAACTTAAAAACGTATTTATTACTTATTATTAAATAAATTAGTTATTTATTATAACAAGCGTTTTCTCCCTTTTTAACCGGTACCTTATATAATAATCGATAATAACTATTATAACTGGTAATTTTTTAACTGTATAATATATAAGTAAAATATAATTTTAAAGCGGTAGGATATTGCGGTTTTTCTTAATTATTTCGAAAATATATATTAAGCCCTTATTAAGATCGAGCTTAATTAAGTATTCGGTATAATCGATGCCTAGTACCGGCAGGTTATTAACGAGCTTAACCTTTTTTTACTTTTTAAGCAAACGTTTAATTAGTTTTGTATTTTTTGCCTTTATAGTTATACGGGCGATACGGGCTTATATTTTTTCCGGCTTTTATTTAAATATGTTATTTTCGTTAATAAGAACTTTACGGAAATATATATCGAATAAGAATAACGATAAAAGTCGTAAAATAACGTAGTTAATTTTTACTTTAGTATTTTCGGGCGTTACGTTTTTAATAAATTTGGGAAAGGCGGATATATTATCGGTTTTAAAGCGGAAAAGCTTTTTATTAAAGTAGTTTATAAGGTTGGCAAATTTCTAGCCGTTATCCATACCGTATCTAAGCTTCTTTATAATAACCCGTATAAGCGGCAGGTTTTAACCTAAATATATAGTTAAGCCGTTAAGTATTTTTAACGGCGTTTTTATAATACGCCTCGTTTATATTATTATTAAGATCTTTTATAAGATATATTGTAACCTATTAACGTTTTTATTTTCCTAGCCGATTAAGTTAATAATAAGTTATGAAAGATAATAAAAATATTACCCCGTATTTTTTATATAATAAACCCAGGCTTTTTTTTCGGCGGGTTTTTCGATGCCCTATACTAAAGGAATATTATAATTATCGTTATTTAATATAACGTACGTATATACGGTAGCGTTATAACCCGGCGTTATAATCTGTTCGAAATAGTTAAAGTTCGTAAAAACGTTAAAAATCTTTTGTACTTTAAAAACCTTTATAAATAAAAGATAATAGCCTTTAATATCCCTAACGTAATTAAAGGTCGGGGTAGCCGAGACGAAATATATATACCGAATAAAAAACAGGTTGGCTATCTGTTAATAGCCGGAATTCTTATAACGGACGTATTAAGCCTCGTTAAATATAACCTTTTTAAACGTTATATTAAAGTAATAAAATTATAACTTAAATTAAATATATTCGTATACTTTCTCGCCAACGTTGACGTTTATCGGCTTTAAAGCAACCTTAGAAGAAATAATGTCCTTATTATTTATACCCTTATATTTTTTAAGGTCCGGGTTTTTAAATTCCCAGGATTTTTTCTCGTTATCGGATTTGCTAGATATGTTTCCGGATTCGATAACTTCGTTATCCGTAATAACTTAATTATTAACGACTTTAACGTTTACCTTATAAATACGTTTCGGATAACGGGTACCGTAATAAATATTATTATACTAACGTTTATTACCGGTATAAAATCGGTTATTATTCCAGGTTTTTTTTTTAACGGGTATCCGAATAAGGATATTGGGAAATTCGTTACCCCTTTTTACGAAAATTACGTTACGGTAAACGAAACAGGTAATAACCGTTAAACAGCTAATAATTAAGACGGTTTTCGCATTTTAAAACATAATTATTTGTTAACATAATTACGGGCAGTATTTTACAAATTAATAAATACGTTTAAAAAAAAAAAAATATTACCGGGTATATAATAGCTTAATAAGTACTAAAAAGGCCGTACTTTATTAATTAGTAAACGATATTAAATAAATAAATAAGTTTCCCCAATTAACAAAATATAAAAGGTTTAAGGGAAATAAATTACGCTAATTAGCAAAATATTAAAATATTTTTTTTCTTTTTTTAAAGGGGGGAGGGGGGGGGGTAGGATAATTTACGGTAGGGAAATAGCGGTTATAAGCGGCGTTAGCTATTATTCTCTTTTAATTTTTAAGGTTAAAAATTACCTCTTTAATAACAAAATCGGTAATCTCCGTTTTAAAACCGTAAACCAGCTTAATATTAAGCTGGTTACGGAATTACTGACGTACCTTTTTAAAATACTAATAAACTAGATTTGCTAGATATACAATAAGGGTAAAACCGTAATCGATTTTCTACCATGCTTTAACGGCTTCTTTAAGTTTTATTACGTAGAAATATATAAAAAAAAAGCTAATAATAGTCTTTCCGGTACCGATATCGTTTATAAAAAAAAAGCCGCTAATAAAAAATCGCTTTCGCCTTCGAAGAATTAATATATCTGTATATCGTTAACATATATAC
>QJNZ01000995.1:0-31226 GCA_004155055.1 Monosporascus sp. CRB-8-3 | reverse complement strand
TTAAAAAACCAAAAAAAATAAAAAAAAAAAAAAAAAAAAAAAACAGTACCGGATAACGACGGAATAAGCACAGCTTATTTCCGAAATAAACGTTATCGCAAGGACGTTTATTTCCTTCGACTGGAACGCCGTAAATTTAAACCTAAACGGTAGACCGTTATCGCCCGTAACCTTAGCCGCGTTAAAAACGGTTAGTTAAAGTTCTGCCTATAAAACGTTTTAACCAGGTCCATCGCATTTATTAAGTAATTAAACGGCTCCTAAATATTTTCTTCGTATAAATATGCTTCTTATTTAACTAAATACTGGATTTTATTTTTAATTATTCTGAAATTAAGTATTTTTTCGACTTTCTATTCGTTAATATCTTTTTCGAATTCTATATTTAGTTTTAAAAAAGCGTTTTTAAGTATTAATTTAAGCAAGGAAATATAAAAAACAGGATATATTCTTATAGTTTTAGATAACGTTAACCGATAGTTAATTTTCGAAATAACTTCGTCGATTTTAAACGAACCGAGTTTTTTAAAATTAAATTTATTACTAAATCTTTTTATTTTAATTTGTAAAATGTTTAAGATTACGTTTTATCTTTGGCATAACAGATAAACTTTATTTCCCCTTATTAAAATTAATCCTTTAATTTTTTTTTATAATATTAAGCCATTTTCCGTTAGAAAAATCGGAACTTATTCCGAAAACGAATTTAAATTATTTTAATCTCTGTTATTAATATTTCTGCTTTAAAAGTAATTATAATAACTTTTAATATTTTAATAAATAATTATTTTATCCGTTAAATATTTACGTCGTAATTATATATAACTATATAAAGGGATATACTTATATCTTTATTAACTAAAATATTATATGCTATTTACGCTAATAATAAAAATTTTAACTAATTATTTTGTTAGTAATTAACATAATTTCGGAAATATTACTTTAAAATTTAATTAAACTGTTTTATTTAATTATCTATTTAAAAATAATACGCTGTTAAAAATTTAAACTTAATACCAATTTATTTAAAAAAGCTAATACCGAATTTAAAAATAAAAAAAAAATATTTTTATCGGAAATAACCTTTTCTAATATTCCATATTTGTTTAAATAATTTCGGATAAAAACATAAACTAACTGTTTTACAATTATATTTCCTTTAAAAGGTAAAAACTATTTAAACTTAATAAATTTATTAATAATCACTTATATTCCGTCATATTTTACTTTAATAATTAGATTTTTAAATAAAGGGAAACTAATAATAAAATCGTAAGTTATAATATTCTATACTTTATTAGGGATATCGGTAGGTTATAATAATCCGTAAAGCTTATATTTAACTACTTTCGCCTTATTATAAATATTATAGTTTTTAATAACGATTTTAATTATCCGGCGTAATTTGGGAAAATCATACTTTTTTTACAACCGTTAAGTAATTTTAAAAATTCTTTAATATCCGTATAATAAATTTTCGTAAAACTTTTTTATAAATTGCTCCTATTATTCCTTAAGAATATAAATTTTACCGTAATACAGTAATTAATCTTTCAATTATTTTTTCAGCTATTAAACTTTTTTTTGTTTTTTTAAGTTATAAAAATTCCGAAACCGTATTAAAAGTTCCGAAATTAATTTCTTAATTATTTCGTATAACTATATAATATTATCCTTATTATATTATAACATTTACATATTTCTTTTAAAGATTTTAAAATCGTAATTACCTTTATAATTAAAAATATCCGTTTAAATATTTTCCATTCTTTTAATATAATATATTCTAAAATTAAATTTAAACAAAAAAATTATTTAAGTTTTATATTATTTATTCAATATTTATATTTTTATAAATCGGATAAAGTTTTTATAATCGGAATAAATATCGAAAAGTTTGTTAATTTTATTAAAAAATAATTCTTACTCCTTAAAAACGTTAATAATTACTAATAACTTTTTATCGTAAATCGGGTATTTAAGTTTTATATTTCGGAATACTTTAAAATAATACGTTATTAAATATTATTTGTTATTATTTTCTAATTATTTTAAAACAGTACTTAAAACGTAATCTAATATATCCGTTTTCAAACGTTTCTTTTTATCCGGATTTAGTATTCTCATAATAAATCCCTTAATAATCACGTCTTTTAATTCTTAAAATATTTTTTTAATTTCCGGTAGGAATTTAAATTCCTTTCCAGTATATTCCTTAATAATAAGTTTCGTTAAAGACCTGGTTATATTTTCGTAATCCTTAACTAAATTACGTATATAACTCGTAAATCTTAAAATTTAACGGATATTTATAACGGTCGCCTTATTAAAATTCGGCTAATTTTTAATTGCATTTAATTTAAAGTTCTAGATCTAAACCTATTTAGGGGTAAAGGTAAATCCCAAAAAATCTAACTTTTACGTATACTATATATTCTTATCTACATTAATTAAAAAAATTGCTTTTTTAAAATTTCTAATACTGGGGCTATATATTTCTTATATCCTTCAAAACTTTCGGAATAAATAAATATATTATTAAGGTATATAAAAACAAACTAATTTAAAAACTTACGTAAAGTAATTATAACTATGTTTTAAAAGCTTACCGGAATATTAATAAACTTAAAAGGCATTATTTTATATTCGTAATACCTATATATTATTTTAAAAGTTATTTTTTATTTTTCTCCTTTAATTATATAAATAAAATAATATCCTTTTTTAAAATCGAAAGCTATAAATTATATAACTTTATTAATATTTTTTTTATAATAGTTATTAATATTAAAAAATATCCATTTTTAACGGTAATATTATTTAATTATCGGTAATCGATTATACGTTAATAAATAAAGTTTTTATTTTTTTTCGATTTTTTATTTGTTATCCTTAATTTTTAGTATTATAATTATAAAATATCCGGCTGGTAATTCGGAAGGTTATATATATCCTCGTTCCAAATCTTGTTAAATATTTTTCTATAAAGCTTATATTTTTACGGGATTTATATAGTAAATTTTATATAATTTAAGGTATTACTTTTTTTTAATAAGTATTCTGTAATTCTATTAATTATGTTTTGGTAATTTATAATTTATTCGTTTTTTAAATAATGTTTTAAACTCATAATATTCGGGGGATATTATAGTAATAAAGTTAGGAATCTTAGCTTTTTTTATTAAGTAATAAATTTCTCTTTTTTTATTAGAAATGTTATTTACTTGTCTTAAGAAAATCGCTAATTTTTTTAAATTAATATAAGAGTTATTAAAACGTAACTATAATATTTCTAATATAATATCGTATTTAGAGATATCTGCAATATCTAATAAAAGTTATTTTTAATATCTTTGTATTTATACGGGAAATTTTTTCGTTTCTCGGAAAACTTGTTTATCGTTGTAAGTAAATAAGCTGCTATTTATTATATGTAACTTGTAAAATTTTAATTTATATTTCTATAAAATCTGGTACTTTTCTGCTGTTACCAGGGAAATAAAATTACTTTTTGTTTTTAAGTTAATTATAGCTTGGAATATCTTATTTTTATATTAAAAAGGAATTTTAATCTGATTACGTATCCCTTTAATTATTTCGTATAAGGTTTTGTAAATCGGGATTTTTCGATATCTTAGTTTCGAAGGCTTTTGCCGTTTTTTAACTTTTGATATCGTCCGGTTTAAGAAAGTTTTTATTCGCGAATTTTTTTAAAAATATATTTGGTATATTAATTATTTTAATATCGGAACTAAGTTTTTTTGTTATATTTATATTCGGAAATGGCTTTTTTTGTTTAATTAGGTCTTAAGTTTTCTTTTTTACGAGTTATATGGTTAAAAAAGTAAATTTTTAAAGGGGGTATTCTTATATTTAAAAGTTTATATTAAATATAAAGTATCTGAAAGTAATATAAGTATTCTTATAATATGGTTTTTCAATTCCGTTTTAATTCGGGGTATAAATAATAAAACCTGGGGTACTCCGATTATCGTAAAATTTTAACATATTTGCATTCGTTATCGGGTTCGGTTAGTATTTTTTCGTCCTATCCGGGCTAAAAACTATTAGTTTCTTTAATTCGAAAATAAATAAGGTAATTATTAAAATAATAAGCGGAAAAATATAATAAATTATAGGGATTTATCTAAGGTTTTTTTGAGTATATAATGCATTCGGAAAGTTCGCAAAGTTCCGGGAATAACTATCCATAATTATTAAAATCTGGCCGAAATTAACTGTTTATTTTATATATTTTATAACGCCGTACGTTAAGATAATAAAAATATCTTAGCTTAATAACTATCCTAAAAGCCGTTTATCCTAGGTAGTATTTATAAGTTCTAATTTTAAAATCTTAATAAATAAAATAATTTTCGTACTTTAAAATGTTATTTTGAATTTAAGTAATTATAGCGAAAATAAACTTTAACTAAAAGGAAATCGAGTTAATTTTTTTCTTTTTTTTGGCTTTATTATTTATTTCTTATTTAACCGTTTTGCCTTTTTTTTAAAATTAAGGAATTTTTTTTTAGAATTTTTCTTAAGGGAAAAGCGATATTTGCTGTTAAAATATTTTTTTATTACAGTTAAAACGTTCCATATCGAACTTATTTTTTTTAGGCTTTTTCGAAACGGTATTTTTTCTTTTAAAACTTACTTTTATCTTTTTTAATTCGATTATTTAAATTTTTATTATTATTTCGTTTGTTAATTTTTTTTAAGGTATC
The DNA here is from genome assembly GCA_004155055.1 of Monosporascus sp. CRB-8-3. Taxonomy (NCBI): domain Eukaryota; kingdom Fungi; phylum Ascomycota; class Sordariomycetes; order Xylariales; genus Monosporascus; species Monosporascus sp. CRB-8-3. Next base: position 26,493 of record QJNZ01000995.1, on the reverse strand, counting down.
GATTAAAAATTCGTTTATCGGTAATAATAACTATATTAATATATTCCGTAAAGGATTTCATCTTAAATATTATATATAATTCGTTCTTGATTTAAAATTTTAAACCGTTATAAAAATAATAATAATACGTTTTTTAGTAAATTAAAAATTACTTTTAAACGGTTAAATTTAGTTATATATTCCGTTATTGATTTAATTTAACGGAAAAGATATAATTATTTAACCGCGTATTATTTTTTATCGGGATTTTTAAATAAAGTTTATATTTTTTTTTTTTCGAAATATTTATAATTGCTAAAAATATAATTAATTATATTTGAAAATATGCGAAGGTAATTTTTTAAATAATTTTTTTTAATAAATATCTAGAAAATAGTTATTATTTTTTAATAATTTTCCGTTAAAAAACTTTTATAAAACTTAAGGTAAAGTTTAGTATTCCGTAATAACTAAAGGCCAGAATAATTTTATTTCGTAATTGATTTATATTAAATAATAACAAAATTAAAGCCTTTTGTTATTAAATAAATCTAACGTTTTCCTTTTTTAAAGCTCGGACTTTTTTAATTAAAACGTTTAATTTCCTTTTAACTATAAGTTTTTTCTCTTTATTTTTTTAAATTCCTGCCCCGGTTTTTTTTTTAATTTATTCTTTTTCTAACTTTTTTTCCTAAACTTTATTAATATCCCTTAAAGTTAGGGAAAGTTATTATTAAAATTGAAAAAAAAATCCTGCTTAGAATCGGGTAATAAAAAAGACTATGTTATTAATTAAAAAAAGTATTTCTTTAATAAATAGTAAGTTTTCTAATTTTATTATTAATTCCTTACTAACTAATAACGGAAATCGAATATACTGTTTATTTTTTAAACGTTATTCTATAATATCGTTTTTATTAAGTTTAAAAAAAATTATATTTAACTAGGCCTTAAATTATTCGTTGGCTATTAATTAAGAAGCTATTAAAATATAACGAATTTATTATATATTTACCTAAGGGTATAAACAGTATTTAAGAAAGGTTTTAATTTGTAAGTAATAATAAAACGAAAAATGATTTAATAGTTTGTTTGTTAAAAAGATTTAAAGTACTTTTCCTTTAATTAAAAAACGATATAATTACCTCGGGTTAAAAACTTAGATTAATAGCTAAAAAGCGAAATTAAGTAGGTGTTAATTATATGAAAAACTTATTTATTATATATCCCGATTTTTAAAATGAGTATATCGTGGATTTATATGATTTATGTAATTTAATTAATTTATCAGATTACCTAGATTATATTAAATAAACCTAATACTCCCTTCCGGAGTTTAACCGTAACAGGCCTATATCGGGCTACAAAGGCAGGAACCCCGGTTCCTGTAATATAAGGCTTTTCGAAACTGAGGCGTATAATTTATCGTAACCGTAAAACCTATTAATAGTTACCGTATTCGAAAATATTAGATAAAATATTTCTCGTATTAATTATTAGTATAATTATTTTATATCTTTAATTTAACCTAGATAATATAGTTTAAACTTAATAACTTTATATATATTAATTAATCGTTATTTTAAAATTAATATAAATATTTTATTAATAACTTTTAAAATAACTGAAACGTATATTTAATTATTTTTAATTTATTTTTAACTTTTAATAATAATTATTACGTTAATTCTTCTATATTATATTAAGTATAAATCTTTTCGAAATTTAAATTTTCTTAATTTTTACATTAATATTCAACGTATTAAAAATAAAATACGATATAAAATCGATTATTAACTTAAGCCTTTTCGGTGCTCACTGTTGGGCTGGTGGTTGCGTCGATATTCATTCTCCTGCGCGCTTATGCTAGAATATTTTGCCTAAAGAAGGTTTTCCTTAAAGATGGTATGTTCCTCCACCTAGAGATAGATTCAATAGAACCTAACAATGCCAGGTCTGATCATCGCGGGGTTTGTATGTAATATGAGCTTCCTCCTCCAGAGCGACCAACGGGTTTCTAACTGGGTCAGGGGCTTTTCGTGGCATACGACTGGTGCTGCTACCGCTGGATCAGCACTGTTAGCATGTATGTCCGACTTCCTCTATGTATGTCTCACGAACACCTTCTTATAAAACTCACTGTATTGACAGCCTAGATCGTCTATGTTGCTACCAACTTCTATGGATCTTGTGTCATGGCCCTCAAAGCAGCGATCCTCTACGAATGGGCCAGGATCTTTGTCCCTAGGGGCACGAAGAACAACTTCTACTGGACGTGTCATATTCTGCTATGGGGAAATGTTCTGTTCTATAGTTCCTCGAAGATTGCGTCGAACCTTGCCCGCTTTTGATTGTGGTTGTCACAGTTATCAATGCCGTCTCCGATCTCATCATCCTTGTCCTACCACAGAGGGTGATCTGGAACCTTCAGATGTCATCGCCGAAGAAACTGGCTACTTCCCTTGTCTTCGCTGTAGGACTATTGTATGAAGCTGCCCCAAATTCATTCTGTGCGACGTCATGCTAACATTCGGCGGGTGGCAGTTGTTTCATTGCATCGGTGTTCAGAGTGGTCTCAAGTACTCGGTGTCTGTATTCCACAGATGTCACATATGACGCCTCTGTGGTGGCTCTATGGGCTCACGTTGAGATGACCACCATGTTCATGGTAGCTTGTGTACCCTCGATTCCGAAGGCGGTCAAAGGTATGGGAGTGCATGCGCTGTTCTCCACGTTGAAAACGTAGGTTACATCAGCTCGTAGCACTGCCCCCTCAGCAAGCCGAGGCGCTACATGGATGGAACAAAGAGATGACACCCAGAGTCCATATAGAGAAATTGATGAACATAGCCTCGCGCCTCTAACGAAGGATGGCAAAACCGCGCACCTACATTATCCAGACTCGGCAGATATTAGCCACGAAGGCATCCTCCGAACCACGCAGGTCACCACGAATATCGAAGAAGGTCTCTCTGGTGCGGCCGGCTCCAATTATCACCGTCAGCACCCATGGGCGACTGATACCCAGCGCGGCAGCCCTAGTAGCCCTAGTAGTAGCTAGGGCCGGGCACCGACCCAGCAGCGCTGAAGTAGAAAAGAGAGCGGGGGTGGGATTATATCTCCCAGGGGTATTCTTAGTTGTCTTCATCGGGCCCACCGTAGGGCCAGGGTAGAATCGCATACAAATTTGTATGGGAGTACACATGCTCTGATTTTACCAGTGCTTGCTGCCATGGCAGAGACGAAGGTCGATCTTGGCCGAAATACCACTGTATATTCCATACAATTTCCTTTGGAGCATCCGTTCTGCTTCGTACGGCATATGGTGGTTCCGTGGGGGTAACCAACAAAGAATACGCATGGGGGTCGTAGGCGGCATACGACGCCGGAAAATATAAAGTTGCAATAGCCCTTTTGGCTTCTATATCCATTATTAGTATATCTACAAGGTATTATCAATATCACGCTATCGGCCGTCTACCAGTAGCCAATAGTAGTCTTCCCAGAGTTGCAGGACGTTTGAAATCAGTGCTCCTGGGTTCAGTGCACATCTTGATTACAGCGTTTAGAACCATTAAGCTGCTGCTGCCCATAAAAACTCAAAGTGTCGTATCTCGGTGCTGAAAAGACCACTGATGCCAATGGGTTACATGCATATCGCATAATCTCTCGAAGCCCGGACATAGCTAATACCGGGCGCTACCATAGGCCACCCAAATTATATGGGGATGGCGATCGTGACCCGTGCAGCTGCCGTGATACCCACGTTGTCGGCTGCATAATTGTTACGATCGGACCAATGGATGAGCAGACCAACTTGAACCCGATTTAGCTTTGTCCGGGTTAGTGGTACATAGTAGTACCTAGTCTCACCGTTACCAATTGTAGGAAAGATATGCGGCGTACAGCAAACATACATACATTGCACTCCTGTGATATCTGTATGTCCTATTGCGGCACCACCACGCTGCATAATACGATACGTTACTTGCAGAAGGATCCTCTGCTACACGTACCGGGCGTATCGGTATAGCTAATTATGCATTTACAGGGAATGTCACAATTTGAAAATGGCATTATGGGCTCATGCGAGCAGTATGAATTGTCTGGCATGATGCCGTGTCCCTTTACTCAAGGCTAGGACAGAACACTTGATGAGTACACTTCTGCACCAATTTCTCCTTAGCTTCTTTACATATTCTTCAACAAGATAAAGAGTAGTCAGTTAGACCTACCCGAGCACCTTAACCTATTGGGGATGGCGGGATTCAAGTTGCTCACTACGTACGCAACTTCAGCGTTAGTAGTCTATGTAAGCCATTTTCTGTCAGATGCTTCGAGACGTGTCCTTTATAACCCCCTGAGTTGCAGGTGTTTTTCTTATTTAGTTACCGCTTATTGGTACATCCTCTACGGAAGTACCCAGGACCCTTTCTTGCACGGCTAACCGACGTCTATGGCGGTTATTTTGCCGCCTGCCGTCGTTTGCACCTAGCAACGTATCGTAACCACCTAAAATACGGTACGCAGAATGAAGAGATCCTGCCGATATGGAGCGAGAGACTAATATCTGGCGAATATTTAGGCCCTGTCATAAGACAAGGTCCTAACCGGCTGCTATTTAACTCGGCTACAGCCGTAAGGGGTAGCCTGCCCAGATTAACTGCTAGTCGGGGGATCTTCGAGCTAATATGCTGTATAGACGTCTATCAAAATGAGCGGATGACGAAGCCTTTCATTTACCGGGCCTCCCAGGTCCGGCCAGATCAGTATAACGTTTTCAACTCTAGAGACAAGGACATACATCGTATCAAGAGGAAAATGGTCGGCCAGGCGCTTTCGGACCAATCGATTCGGCAGTTCGACCCGACTTTACTACAGCAAATAGATACGTTCCTCAAGAATGTCTTGAAGCAGTCTAAAGCCTCGAGCCCCAAAAACATGACGCCCGCTTGTCGCCATCTCGGGCTCGATGTCATCGGACAGCTCGGCTTCGGCTACGACCTCGCACTCCAGGCCAAGGATGAGCACCGCTTCCTGAAGGATGCGATCGTTTTCTCGAACTTCCGTATCAATCTTTCTATGCAGTTCCCGCCATTGATATGGTTTAGGCCCGACTACCTTGTTACTCTCCTGCCTAACAGCATCCGCACTAGGCTGCTCGCCGTTGTTAAGAAGATGATCGTGGCGCGGCTCGCCCAGCCGGTAGGCGCCAAGCACGACCTCCTGTCCTTCATCTCCCCGAAGCTTAAAACCGACCTGAAGGAGGTACAGGAGGGAGAGCTGTGGCCTGAGGCAGTCTTCTTCTTCGGCGCTGGTACGTATTCGCATAGACTTCCTGGCATGCTAATCCTCTTTTCTATGCACATAACTGACCTTCACGTAGGTGGCGACATGACAGCTACCGCATTAGCGGGGGCTTTCTTTTACTTGTCGCGTAATCCTGACTGTTACCGGAAGCTTACGACCGAGATCAGATCCGCTTTTACGTCTGCCGATGAGATCCATGGCGGCCGGCAGCTTGCAAGCTGCCGATACCTCCGGGCATGCATTGACGAGTCCTTGCGGATGGCCTCGCCAGTTCCCACTACCCTGTGGCGGGAGCAAGACCCCAGCGAGGACGGCCGCCGTTTGCTAATTGTAGACGGGCACGTTATACCTCGTGGTACATTAGTTGGTATCAATATTTATAGCCTCCACCATAACGAAAAGTATTTCCCCAACCCCTTTACGTTTCGTCCCGAAAGGTGGCTGGAGAATAACGAAAGTGCCCGGGCAGCATTTATTCCGTTCTCGGTCGGATCTCGCACATCCGCTGGAAAGCCGCTCGCATATCAGGAGATTAACCTCGCCTTAGCGAAGACGCTTTGGTATTTCGATTTCGAGCCAGCGCCCGGCGCTCTTGGGAGCGTTGGGGGAGGGAACCCCGGCAAAGCAGATGGTAGAGGGAGAAAAGACGAATTTCAGCTCCGTGAAATCTTTGGCGCCTATAACGATGGGCCATACTTGACATTCCATCCTCGAGGCCAGTACTGGGAAGAGCTGATAGGAGACGGCAATTAATGTCCGGTTGTTAGCATCGAGTTGCATATATGCAGATTAAGGGGGTCGGTGCACTTCACGTTATGTGACGACGCTGTGCGCGCAGCCGCTTGTATCACGTATCACCAGCACGAGAACCGCTCTATACATAGGATAACCTACTCTGCTTTCACCCCTCTTTGCACTGCACAATGGCCACCGGAATAAGAATAAGATCGTCACCTAGAACATACAGGCGAGACAACGCTTAGAGTCTCAGACCATCGATGGACGATATGGGCCCAGGGTTGAAAGCAACGCAACGAAGGGGCACGAAGCACCCCGTAAAATGGGTTGCATAGCATCCACGACCATACAATTTTGGCGCGTTGCAGCGGACGTGGGCAACGCACAATGAGTACAGCCGTGGCAGTATTATGGGTATTTGATATATAGGTACGAGTTGTTTATTATAAAAGGGGTTGTGACAGTTAGGCTGATCGCTAGAAAAGAGTGCATAGAGTGTGTGAAGTGTATATTGACTTGGTTAATCTGGGCTCCAGAGAGCGGTGGCTAGAAAGCTCTATATATAGTGTGGGAGCCCCGGAACAACGTTTCTGCGGGGTGCCTACAGGCTCACAGGTCCTGATGACTAAGCAAATTACCCCTATTCTGCGACAGGGGTTAATATGCGAATGCTTACAGAAGAAACCGACATTTTATAGTTCGCGTTATGTTTAAAAGTTCGTATCGGTTAGGATGAAGAACAAGGATTCTATGCTTTAGGGTAAATTAGTATTAGCTTACGATATGACATTGGCTTGCTTTTTGATGTTGGCCGCTGGCGGCAAAGGTTAAGGCGGTAGCTAGTTACGGAAGGTGTGGGATTTAAGATCTGGTATAGTGTCCCGCCATAGTGTGGGGCCTCACATTTTTCGGCACTCAGGGTCTGACAGAAGGGATAATCGGAAGCGTGAGAGGGGTGTGGGTGGATAAGACCCGGTATCGCCCGGAGTAGTGCGAGGAGATGTTCCGGGATTTCGACGGCTCCGTTTGGAGAAACGGTTATCCGGCCCTACTGCGAAACGGTGCTCGGAACATAAAGGGCGGCGCGGCCCGGCAGAGCCCGGACAGGAAGGTGGGCCGCGATGAGGCAGCAGATACATCCGTGCCGAATGTTCGATATTGTATTTGAGGCCCTGCTCCCAGAGGCGCCCCATCAATCCAGAGCTGATGCGCCTTGGAACGAGATCTGCTCGACAGACAAATCCCAGAAGACTGTAGCTTGACGTTCACACGCACGCAATGGCACGGGTTCGGTTCAAATCCATGGTCGCAAAAGTGTAGAAATTTCCCTGGGGGTCTTCCATATGCGATTGTTGCGGCACGGGAGTTGCCCTTGGCATGTTGCAGGACAGCGCTCATGATAGGAAAGGGAGTTTCGCATGTCGGACAGTTGAGGCCAAAGTCGGTATATCAACGCAGGTGTACATCCGAGCCATCTGGCAGTCGAAGGCGATCTCGGAAGTGTACTCGCTGTCAACGCCGGGTTCACATGTCCCTGCCTCCAGGTACAGTACCATTGCGGATTTCGAAGAAAGTCGCCGGGAGCAGCCTGGACATCCTGTAGCCTTCTCGGCATGAGTCGTACGATGCTACGCAGAGGTCAGTTACCGCTCTGGAGTTAAATCTCCGAGAACGAAACTTTTCAGATTCGAAGGGGAGTCGAAATAGGATCGACACGTGTTCGCACATATTATGCTTGGCTACGTCGTGTTGAATGAGTTGCTGTGGCCATTTGAACTTGCAGCTGCACGCCGTGCAGCGGTGGTGTTCTGTCTCCGCATGCTCGCCCAGCGCCTCCTGCGTACTGAAATCAGGGGCAAGAGGGCAGTTATCGCAAACGTTCCGAGTAAGCAGGTGGAGGACGTGTTGTCTTTTGGCCGAATGCGACCTGAATCCTCTCTGACATCGCAAGCAGTCGTAGGCATGCCGGTTCGATATCTGGTGATGCTGCTGAAGTGCTGTTCCATTTGGAAAGTATCGGTCACACAGTCGGCAGTACTATGTAAGAAGAGCTCGGTGGCGAATATTCTTCCGTCATTTCTCTGGGCTGCCAATTTTTACTGTGCGTTCTGAAAGTGAGAGGTAAACAGTAGGTGCTACAGCTACGGCAGCTGTGGTGACTCGTTCATGGTGTGTGGTGCAAGGTCTGACAGAGTAAAAATGCGGCAGGTGTACAAGTTGACCTTGAAAAGCTGAAAAAGGGCGTAACGCCTTCGTCTGCTACTCAAATCACGCATACCACAATATTGTATGTTGCACCAGTCGAGGGTAGACGATGTCTCACCAACCGCTCGTGGCGGCGCCAAAACATCATTGCGATCAGGTCAGCGATCCGTCAGCTAAGCAATGCACGCAAAGTACTAAGCCACATTACGCCTAACAGCGCGGACGGGTATTGGGAGGGAAAACCAACAAGTACAAGCGGCAGTATCAAAGTCGAGTCCTTATCCTTCCTCCGTTTGAAACTCTTGGAATCTCCCAGCCCGTAGAAATGCCTACGCCCTCCCTCAATCCCGGGTCCCTGATCCTGCGGTATTGCAGTTCGTCTCGAGGCCCAGGAGCCCCTCTCGAATCTTTATAGAGGTCTAGTTAGGCCGCGGCCGTAGACTAGGTCACCTCGGGTCTTGTCATGAGGGTATGGTCGTCGGAGGTCCTCACAAGCTCACCAGCATGCCAGGTTCCGCGACAGCGCGAGCACTGCACTTAATTGCGTTGATCTGCCTTTTTGAATGATCAAGTCTCTCTCCTCCAATTCATATCCTAGCTGCCACCCATCGGCCAACTTCCGTAGCTGCGATGCCGATAATATGAGGGCCATCTCCTGTATTCTTATTTATGTCGATGGCCCTCGTGTAAAAAAAAGCCCGAATTATTAGTTCTCGTCTGTTCTGCTGCTCCACCTCCTCAGTGAACTCGGCAGAGCGATCAAACAGCCCATGTTCATACCGGGCTTCCATGGCCCCTTCCGCGTCTTGGAGGCAATGGGATTGCCGCAGAAGACGCAGGGAGGCTTCCGGAAGAACATCTCATGCCGTTCGTCACGGCTCTTAAGGTTGTTAAAGTGATCGTTAGTTCCGCAGCCGGATCTGGAGCCCCTCTCTTTAGTAAAACCGATATAACTCCCTCTTTTAAGTCTCCCGAACTAAGGGCAATCTAGAAAGTAAAATCATCTCTAGGGAGTTACTAGAACCGTCTTTAGGAATTCCAGCAGTTTAAATCCCGTCTAGTTGGCGGAATCTTTACTACCCTTGCCCCCTGGTTGGAAAATGGCCCCCTCAAAGCCTCGAAGAGCACGGAGAGGTGTACATAGAAGGATAATGTGGACTAACGAGGACACATATAGGTGTAAAAGCCGCACCAGCCCTTAGCCCAGTATTTCGTGTTGTTGTTCGGTTCATGAATAGCAGTGCCCGTAAATGAGGTCTACCACCTGATTCGAGGGGCAAGTAGGGGTCCGATACCTTCGGGCAGTGCTACGTCTGATGACGACTTGCTGATACTGATGTCCTCTACCAGCTTGAAAATCATGCAACTGGGGCCGACCCCGAATTTCGATGGGTATCAATATCAGAGGAATTGAAGTGGTAGCAATCAATGATCAGAAACCCGGTAAAATTGGTCTTTCCCCCGTGGCGGCCACCCCCCTTGCTGTGAAGTTTGTCACTGAAATATCGTATTCTGCCTCTAGTTCTGGATGGTATACCGCAATCCCCTGGACACCACTGGGGAAAACACTAATACCGTCCGCACATCACGGCTTCTAGTCCATCGAGGTAGCATGTACGGTTGAACTCAACTCTTGATATGCGGTCAATGTTGCCCACGCAATGTTGCAAGCTGGTACCACTTCCAGTGGGCACCAACTTTTCCTCAAATAACAACTTGTACGTGAAGCTTCGCCTGCCCGGATCATATGCAACCCTGCCACCCCTCGGGGTAAGCCTATTGTGCAGGCGTACGAAGCAGATAAACAGAACAAGGACTAGATCGGAGGGATTCCTTTCCAATAGGGCGAGACTAGACAAAGGCGGCTAAAAAGGTCCGAAAGCGGAATTGAACGAGTAGCTTCCTCTTTTATGTTGGCGATTACAAATTTCATAAGTATATCGAATGCGACGTAAGGGCCATCTCAGCTACACAGTCCCAAATTGAAACTTGTAGCGATGTCCTCTATAGCCGATCCCACAGAGTATCCAAGAACAGTCGCAGAGTATCTGGAGAACCTGAAAAATAACCGGGCCGATGGAAATGGATTTTTCAACACAGATCAACGCGGGTTCACATTTATCGAGCCCATTTCGGAAGGTGGTGCTGGCGAAATATTCCTCTTCAGCGAGAATGATGAGACGGGTGGGCGAATACGACGGGTCGCTGTGAAGGTCGCCTTGTTTGAGGACAGCGAGCCCAGCATCAGAAATGAGTTGCACTGGCTTAAAATGCTGCGGAACTCGAGGCATATCGTGGATGGTATCGAAGTCGACCAGAGCGGCCTGGATAGTCCCATCCTGGTGACGGAGTACCTCGCATATGGCCCGTTGTACAACATGCAGAGGCGGGTAATCTGGACTGACCGAAAAGTACCGAACCGATTCCTGTGGCGCATCTTTCTGTGCTGTGAGTGCTCTTTGTTCGTGGGGGCAAGGCCCACGCGTGAAGGAAAACAACACTGGTATTGGTATTAACGGCCTCGTGTAGTAACAAAGGCAGCAATCGGAATGGCATATTCCACGCCTTGGAACAGAGACTTCCTAGGGGAAGAGTTTCCAAATGTACCACGGCAATACCGGGAGCCTAGAACACTCGTCCATGGCGATTTGCACACTGGTAACATTCTTATCGGTATGGAATCCCTGGAATGGCCTTCCTCACCCTATCATGTTTGTGCCCAGAAACATGTTGCCGAAGGGAGACTAGAGAGCGGTTATGAGCTCTCAGGAGTTATTCTAATCCCATGGACATCGACCATACGGTTGGAGAGAGTAGCAGTTGACTTTCGATGTTGTAGGCGATTTCTTTCCAAGCGAGGCCGAGCACGACATGTCTCCTATCTTCAAGGTCTGTCCATGGGTGGTGGTACTTGGAAGGAGGGTGCGCTAACCGTGTCAGTAGATGATTGACTTCGGCGAAGCGAAAACATTGGACGCCATGGCATCCAATGATCCAGACGAGCGAAGGTAAGCATGGGCCGCGGCTACTGATATTAAGAAGGTCGAACTACTCCTTGCTGACAACGTGTGGCAGACTTGGAGAAAAGATTGGGATCGCCAGAAATATTTATGACATTGGCCTTGTATGTCTTTAATACTGCCCTTGGAGACTACCGGATGTCTTAAGTCGTCACTGACCTCCGTATAGGTTATGATGTTGTTGGCTACGGGCGCCATGGACGAGGACGAGAGCGTCGGCAGCGAGACCCTCAATCTGCTTGACTTCCCCCTTATTGCTACATTTGCTAATAGGGTGCTCGCCGATGCGCCTATGGATAACGACTTGAAATGCCTTATTAGTTGGTGCATAGCTAAGAAGCCGGCTCAGCGACCCTCTCTAGAATCGCTCCACAACCTTTGTCAAACTGCCCTCGAAAACAGGACGGCGGCCTTTTACGCGAGTGATCCGATTCTCGGCCCCTATGAGACCGACGAGCAACTGCGGAGTTTCGTCCAAGACATGATACTCGACCCTCCCATGGATGACGATGAGATTGACATTGCCTGATGTTGCGGACAGCACTCCAGATTATAGCTTCATACAAGTCATCCACTCGGGTTTGAGCCAGTAAGTTTGACAGAGCGTCCGCAGCTGGGGACTATATCCCATCGGGTACCCCATGCACTCTTGCCTAGGAACGTCAATACGGTCATTGAGTAGTGGTAGCGCAGAAAAAAGGGGAAGGCAACCTTCCAAACTATGAAGGTGCATTGAAATGATAGCCAACCAGGGGAGACGCTGCTTCACGCTGGAGGGACTGGCAGAGCAAAGGCGACGGTGATATATATAACGCACATTTTCGATCTCATGGTCATTCTTGTATATAAGCAACACCCTAGCTTAACCCCTATTAAAATGGACCCCTTTTTACTAGAGTGGGGTCAAACCTGTGGGGTCTAAAAGAAACTGGACGGAATTATTCCACACATGAAGACCATGACGTAATCTCCTAGAAGCTCGGGATTCTACTCGCCTATAGGGAGTGATTAAGTAGAAAGACTCGGGGATGGAGCCGAGCACTAGGTGCATAGGACTTACACGCAGCCGGTCGTATAAGTAATCCTGATCCAGGGTACCACAGCTATCAACTATGGCACCTCCGTGCTTTTCCAACCAATGGAATGAGTCGAAACGGTTTATCTCAATCTTAAGGGCGCGGGTCGGCGTTCGGTTCTAGTTGAGCCGGCTTAAGCCGTTCGGTATGCGCATTCCGAGGTACCGACTTATCCCGGGGCTTTTCCTGGATACCACATACGGATAACTCCATCATTAAGCGACATACTGATGCGGTATAAGAGGCAATTGAACGACTTCGGTCTTCTCTGCCGCCCATGCCCCTATCCAGACCATCCGGAGTGCTGATTCAGCATCATCTCACGCGAATACCCCGCCACATCCTCCTCGCCAGAACCCCGCGCACAGCATTGACACTGCACCGGCGCGGGGACGTCACCACCACCACCATCATCACCATCACCACCATCACCACCGCCAGCACCGCCAAGATGTCAGGGGAGGAAATCAAGCGGAACCCGCACCCGGACTTCAAGAAGGTGGAGGCGTCGCGGCCGGACTGGGACGCGGACCAGCGCTTCAACCACAAGAAGACTGCGGACCCTTCGTGGACATTCGGCGACGGCGCCAACCGGCTGCACACGGCGTCGGAGGCGGCCGCGCGCCACGTCAGCATCGACCCCTACGAGGCCGGGCGGCCCGCGCCGTTCAACTACAAGCTGCTGATCTCGGCGATCGTGCCGCGGCCCGTCGGGTTCGTGTCCACCGTGTCGGCGTCGCGGCGGGACGGGGGAGAGGACGGCGCCGAGGGCCTGAACCTGGCGCCCTTCAGCTACTTCAACATTGTGAACCACGACCCGCCGCTGTTCGTGCTCGGGGTGGCCTCGCCGCTCGAGCGGCCCAAGGACACGCTGCGCAACCTGCTCGAGACGCGCGAGTGCGTGGTGAACATCATCAGCGAGCACTTCGTGGAGGCGGCGAACGCGACGAGCGTGGACGCGCCCCCGGGGATCTCGGAGTGGGCGATCAGCGGGCTGACGCCGGCGTTCGACTGCGTCGGCACGAGGGCGCCGCGCGTGCGCGAGGCCGTGTTCGCCGTCGAGTGCCGGTTGGAGAGCGTGCGCGAGTTCGAGAGCCGGGCCACCCCGGGCAAGAAGACGGGCTGCATGGCCGTGCTCGAGGGCACGCGGTTCTGGGTCCGCGAGGACGCCGTAAACGACGAGCGCAACCTCGTCGCGCCCGAGGTGCTGCGGCCGATGTGTCGCTTGGGCGGCATCACGTACGGGCGCGTCACCGAGGCGCTGGAGCTGCCGCGCCCCGTCTTCGAGAGGGATGTTGGTGGGATGGAGGGCTATGAAAAGCTGAAGGAAAGGCATAAGAAGAAAGAGGACTCGAGTTCATAGAAGTAGAAGAGACGAACAAGCCGGAATAGACATCTGTGTGAGATATCGACAACTTTCGGTGTCGGCGATTCGCCCTTCATTGTTCCTAGCTAACCAACTATACAGTTGCCTATATAAACCGACGCGAGAATGCGATGCGCGACTCGCGACAGCAAAAGTCACACTAATACGCCTAGCCACAATACCGCTCCATGACGCCAAACCTAGTATACATGTTCCAGACAGACCAAAAGACAAGCCCTAGTATCCCCCAGATAGAGCAGAATCGAACATACTTCCGGAGCACCCCGTAAACGCCACATGAACGCATCATATATTCATAACACTCCGTTCACGCCTTACAGCGGACAAGGCATCAGAACTCGAAACTCTGACCGGAGTTTGAGATAACAAACTCGCAGCCCAACTGGGCATCTTCCTCGTGCTCAAGTAACTCCTGCAGAATCCTCTCTCCGGCTGGCGGACTGCCGTCGAGCTTCTCCTTGACGTGGATGATGACGATCTTGAGGCCCTTGAGGGCATTCCTCGTCTGCGGCTCCACCAAGGTCGGAGTAGTGGTCTGGTCCAGATCCTTCAACAACATGTCCGCGGTCGGCGTCGCGATGTGCTGGGCTTCGAAGCCGTAATCGCTCACTCCCGAGGCCGACACGGAACCCATCAGCGATGATGGCCGTGAGGTCTTCGGCGAAATGGGCGTGTCGTCGCCGCCGGACCTGGCGATTTTGCGGTTGGCTCTCCTGTTATCTTCTTCTACCTCGCGCTTCCGCTTCTTAGACGGCTCGCGTTTCTGAGATGCCCGGCGCACGGCCTCGACTTCGGCGGCGAGCACCTTCATCTCCTCGACCACGAAGCGCGGCGTGAGGTGTCCGAAGAGCCGGTCCACCGTCTGGCTGTCGTCGTAGGAGCATTCGATGAATATCGCCGCGAGGTTTCCGTTAGCGACCCGGGGAGCTGCTTCCTGCCATATCGTCAGATTGCGCGGAGAGAGCGATATGCCGTCGGGCTCAACGTCGCCGAATATGAGGACCTCACGGCCGGTGTCCGGTTCACGGATGAAGTATGCGCTCGAATCGTAGACGCAGACCGAGTCACGGTCTAGACCCGGTGAGCCCTGTGCCGTGCTGGATGAACGAAACGCGGATAGAGTCCCCAAAGCTGCATGACTGCCCGGCATTCCTCTCTGCGGCAACATGGACGAGGCGTCTCCGCTCCCGAACCGGGATGATGCACCCGATCCTCTGTGTACATGTTTTTCGATGCAGTGTCCATGGCTAACACCGAAGACTCGTACAGTCAGCCCATCACTGACTTCCATGTAACCCTTCCCATCCCCTTCGCCAAGGGCGGGACTGCCTCCTTCCATCAGACGTAAATAAGTCACGAGGCCGGCGCCGTTGTTCTCATCTGATAGGTTCGGCCATATCACATTATTGAAAATATGCGACTTGAAAGCCGAGATGGTAGACGGTAGGCCAGCTAGTCGTTTCTGTCGGGTCCCCGGGAGGCCCGCGGTGTTGATGACGAACCCGCTGATATGGTCCAGATGGGGATGAGTGATAACGTAAGTGTCCAGGATATGCCTGGTGATATGAGCTGCATTCGCCGAGGCCGAGGCGGATTTGATTTCCAAACCTGCGAATGGCCCGGATTCGAGAACGTGGGGTAGTGGAACCGAACTGCCGAGTCCTAGTGGTTGGGTCTCCTCGAGTATTCGAGTAATGGCTGATAAGTGGACGCCTGCATCGACTGCTACCACCGAGCCTCGACTCCATCCTGCCTCTGTTGACCGAACCAACAGCGCCGTCACATTGCTTTCTAATGGGCCTCCTCCGGAACCCTAGTTGAAGCATAGTCAGCTATCATGAACTCTGAGCGCTTGTGGGCTTCGATATTCTTTGAAATCAGAGCCAACGTTGGGATTCGGCCTGGCCGAGCGCTATCTTCTGTTAGCAACCCCGGGCGTGCATAAGCTTGGCAGCGGGAGGGACCCACCTCGGGAGCGCCATCCAGCTGAGTTACATCGGACCAGCCAGGTAGCTCCAGATAAGTGGCCATGTAACAATAGAAATTCTCAGAGATCTCTAAGATGCCCGGTAGGAGGCAATCGCACCCGGCAGCTGTTGTGGTGTAATTCTAGCAAAGAGGAGAGCAAGCTCGGGGTTTGGGAAATGAAGCATGCGCCACGTCTAACGTTTGTTGCGCAAGTGGCGCTGATCACTTCGCCGCACAGCTTTGTCTTTATCCCTTGCGACACCACACTCCGGGTTGTGAGGATCAAGGGGCATCCACTTGAACGCCAGGAGAGGGTTCCTGAAGCTCCTACTGTTGTCCTCGAATGGATTAGAGTATACGAAAAGAAAACACCATCCATACTGTCTTGAAACTCTCCTCTCAACAGGTGCTATTCCTACTGGCTCTTGAAGAACTGGCCTCAGCCACTACCATATATGGAGTAGCGGAGAACTCAAGCGCGAGCTGGGTCTGATCTCCCCGGGCGCAATAGCAGGGGATAGCCCAAGGCATTCTTGTTGCACCCGCTCTTTTCAAAAGACAGTAAAACTGAAGTGGCGCTTCCCAAAGTTGGCCGACTGTATTAATGCGCCGCGTAGCAGGTCGCCGGAACGGGGTAAACAAAACATGACAGAAGCACGGCGAATTATGGCTGGTTGATAGGGGGCGAATCATGTATCAAAGAGCAAAAGCAACACAAAAATGACCTATATCAAAATGTAACTTACAAGTACAATAACCTGCAATGCAGGTGGCTTCAAACCATTCGTCTCAGGGACCATCTCGCCCGGCTCTATCGATCTGACGCTCCCTGGAGAGAGGGCCGGACTGGATAGCTGCAGTTTCCAGATGCAGGTAGACTCGGGCGCGGTCAATGGCGTGAGTGCCAGTCGTTGCTTGCAGGACTACGCGATCCCCTTTGTATCCCTTGGATGGCGGTTTCGCTATCGCGGCCCTCGAAACTAAATGATAGGCATATTAAACAGTGCGTGCCTTATGTCGATAAGATGGTCGCATAGTGGGTTCAAGGGACTTATATAGGCGAATATGGGAATGAGGAGCGATCGTAGTTGTCCGTGCCGTGCTACCGTTGCATTTGCAGGAGAGGATCAGCGGATTATAAGGCAGCGCGGTTATAAGACGATATAAATCCTTATGATGGTACCAATTACACTTTATGACGGATGATAGGGGAGGTGAAGGCCGAGTACCTGGCAACGAGAAATGCGAATTGCGTAGGTAAAGGGTGGACCGTAGGTACCGCTGTAGTTAACACAAAGCTGCGGGCCCCAGCCTGCGGATAACCATATATTTTCCGCAACATGCCCACTCGCCCAAGTACAACGTCGATCGCCCCACGTCCCCCACACCAGCTACAAGCACCCCTAAGGTCACCCAGAGCTATGGAATAAGTTGATCACCGTGAAAGATAAATATAGACGGCCAGCTTAAGGCTGTTTCGGATTCTCCTGTCTGTTCGGATATGTCTTTTTTTCCTTTGTCTATTACGATTGTTTTAGCGTTAAAGTTGGGTATGAAGCTCTCGGTTTGTTTGGGACACTGCGCCAAGTTTTGTTTCAGTGACCTGGGGCTGTTCTACTATGTAGAGCTCCAGGGCGAGCTGGACGGAGCTGTAAACTGCAAGGCGGCAATTAACAACCGGCTTAGCGCCCTTCGGCCACCCCGTTGTTATACGACATTACTCGCGCTGCTATATAGTCGAAGTATGTAGGACTAGCTCTGCGGAGCTCTGCCCGCTGACCTCATGCATGCATTCGCTTGCGGCTTCGGGAACAAAAGAGTTCAGTTGCGTTCTAGTGCTGCATTCCAGCAACGTGGCACTCCCTGCGTTTGCTCTTCCGCTGTTGCTCATGTTATTAGTCCCGCGCCGCGCCCTGCATCCCGGCTCTTATTAACAATACTTTATGCTATTGTTGGGCTGAGTCTCGCTACTCCTTTGATATTTGATCCTGTGAGAGACGGATCCGAAAGCGAAAGTGGGTCCGCTCTTTGTTGGGACTCGATCAACCCGATAGGATGGTACAACACTTCTCCATTTACAAAATCACTTGCAACAGATAATTATTCGATATATGTCTGCCACTCATCGCAATAGTCATTCTGAGACAGTATTCTCTCTATATACACGCATGTGCGTATTTGTATGCTTGAAACAAATAAACAGGTAAACAAGGTGGGCCAGAACGCCTTTGCATGGCCGATTAGGCCTGCGACTTTCCTTCTCTTTTCCTTTTCCATATCCGTCCCCGGGGAGTTCGGGGTTTAACGTAATATGCCGTGAATTAAAGTTATGGAGAAAACAATAACTTACTGTAGCATCTACTCACCTCTTAAGCCGATATTAAGTTCGCGAGCCGGAGCCTCTTTGATGGGCTGTTGGAAGGGGTTTCCGGGTCTCGGGGACCCTAAGATACCCCGTCAGGAGGTTCCTCTACGGATGGATCTGATGGGACAGAGGCCGTAATCTCTGCCTGGTCAGTCTGGCCGTCGGCGCCCTCTTCTGGGGCTAGCTCTTCGGTCGACGGGTCCTTACCGAAAATATCATCCCATTCATCCTGTGTGACCTGGCCACCCCAGATATTATCATCGTCCAATACCCGCTGCGCGCCGCTGGAAGAGTCAAGCTCCAGTATCTGGTCCACTGTCCACTCAGACGCGGGCTCAACATGCGCTTCCTCCCGGGCAGGCGGTTCCTCCGAAGGGTCTACGGCAATTTCCTGCTGCTCACCTTGGACACTAGGAGGGGACTTACCGTCGGCTTGAGGCGGCACCTCCTCGACTTCCGTCCATTTTGGCGCCGCGTCGTCATCCGCCCGGTGCTGGTTAGCTGCGGGCGTAGCTGTCTGCTCCAGGGGCGGAGTCGGATCGAAGCCGAAGTCAAAATCACCGAGGTCGCCACTAGGCATCTCGTTGACGTTGTACTCGAACACTTCATCGCCCGTTGCCTCTTCGCTCGTCGCCAAGAATTCAGCGACTGCTGCCATGGTGGACGGGCTCTGGACTTGCGGCGCGTGGATTTGGTCAAGGGGCCGCACCAGGGCGGATACGGGGATGCCGCCCTGAAGGCGGACTTTCTTCACTGCGTGAGCCTCGGCTACTGGCGCCACATACCACTCCATGTTCCCGTTCTCGAGTTGCGCACACTCCACGTTTCGCTTCCGGCTTTGAGGGGCTACGGGTTGCTGGGGGATGCGTTGACCGACCAAAGGGTACATGCCAGGCTGCTGCGGCGGCGTGGTCCATTGCATGGTCTCAACAGAAGCGGGAAGCGCGCTGTGGTAGTGGCTCGGACCGTGGTAACCTTGAACGGGATATGCTTGGGGAAGACGAAGCGCATCCATCCCCTGGACGGCTGCGGCAGGCAGATGTTGCCCATACTGCGCGTGGCGGGGATCATGGACGGCTTGGGTCTGACGGGCCCTGGCCAGAGGATCAATGGAGGGGCTAGTCTGACTCGAGGCGTCCCGAACCGGACGTCTGGCTTTTGGCCCTGCACCATGGTCCTCGGGCTCACTCTCAGTCTCGAGCTCTTCAGCTCGCTTTTGCTTACGGTCATTCCGTTTCTGCTCCGTAAGCTTCTGTAACAAGTGCAGGTTGCCCCAATGTCTGGTCCAATCGTTGCCGCTCCTTATCGCGCGGTTTCTCTCACGAGCGTTGCTTTCGCAGTAGAACTTGCACTTCAGCAATGCGGCGCCGAGACTCACGTCCTCATAGGGTTTCCTGGCCCTAGATTTGCCCTCTGCCCTCGCGGCCACATACCGGGGGTACTCGCGCGCCCACCACCTCCGATATGCCTGTATGAGCTCCGCTCCTACATCTTTTGTGAGACTGAAGAAGTTGGCCTCCTCGTGCTTGAAGCGACGCTCGTCGAGGCGCAAGTCGAGGTCCTGGAGCAGTTTCACCAGGTCGAAATTCCG
This sequence comes from Monosporascus sp. CRB-8-3, assembly GCA_004155055.1. Taxonomy (NCBI): domain Eukaryota; kingdom Fungi; phylum Ascomycota; class Sordariomycetes; order Xylariales; genus Monosporascus; species Monosporascus sp. CRB-8-3. The sequence goes on along the minus strand of QJNZ01000995.1, from coordinate 6,854 downwards.
TTCCAGGCAGTACAGGTGGACATACCCAGCGTTGTGAAAGGGGTCAATTTCCAAGCCTTCGTCGTTCTTGTGCTCGTCCAAGACAACGATTGGCACCCCCACGCGGATTCTGCCCATCGGGCAATTCTCGAACAGACAATCGGGGGGATGCGGGAACCGGTAGGTGCATTGTGCTGGTAGCCAGGAAATCCAACCCGTAAGCCCCTGGCGTATTCTGTCGGGTATATGCCGTACGGTGTGGCCATACTCACGATCCACCCATTCTTCCTTAGCGGTTTTCAGCGGCCGGGCGTACAGAAATTGCTTCATCTCGGATACGGTATATCGCCTGTTGGGAAGCAGCGTGCCTTCCCGCGTGTACTCGAAGATGGGGCGGTTAGTCTTTTTGTTTACGGGACCCCAAGCCTTTGGCTGACCTATTGGCGGTCCGTAGTACTTCTGCGGGTCCTCTGCACTCCCATGCTTCTTGCGCGTGACTCGTTTGAGGAGGTCATCCTTCTTCAGGTTTAAGCTCATGCGCTCTAATACCGAGCGATGCCATATCCATGGCTGGGTGGTCAACGTCGAGGATGAAGACGGAGTGCCCGGAGCCGCGTTAGGCGAAAATTGCGGGCGGCCTTGCCGCGTTAGGCCACTTATATCTTCGCTCTTGGCTAGCGGAGACCCGTGAGGTGGGTCGATGTCGGCAACAGAGGGCTGTGCCGGGCCGCCGGTTTGGGCGGCCGCGGCGGAACCACTATTGTAAGCAAAGCTTTCGTTGCTTTGACGGGTATTGTCTGTCACAGGCTCCGTATAAGGATTACGCGGACCCGGGGTCGGGGTCATAGAAGAGGGGAACACGAGACCTCCGCTTGGGGCTGTTCCATGGTAGACTTGGGTGGGAATTGCAGCCAAGTTTGGATTACCTTGGTAAGCACTCGTGTCGAAGTTCATATGGCCGTCATAGGTCACGCCGTTCTGATACCCCTCATAAGCCATAATGCTTCAAAATACTCCGCTAGAGTACTGAAAAAGGGTGGAGGGTGGAGAGTTGGAGCAGTCAGTCCAGCTATACTACTCAAACCAGTGTTACCCGGCTTTTCAGTACTCGGAGTATGATTTGGACCAAGAGAGTTGTTTCGAACTTGCGTGCGAAAACAACTTCATGGAAGGCATTCGATCCATGATAAATATCACGTTGGCCGAAGAGCTTTGTTCAGGTCACTCAATAAGATTGTTCATCCACACAATCGACCGGCCGACCGTACAAAGAGTTGACGATCATACTGCTTTGAGAACAGCCACATTGTTCAACTCCGTTATGAACAACGGCCAGTAACAAACGATGGTTGATGGAGCATTGATGTGGATTGTCGCGCTGGAGTCGATAGACGAGCGACGAGGCAATTGTCTAGATTGTCGCTCCGAGGACTCTAAAGATCATCCTAACCGTATACATCCCGGGGCATGTCATGATGAGGCATCATGACATGTCTTTTCGTTAAAAAGGGCTTAACATACTACTAACGACGCGATACCTGAGGTCCGGAACGCCTAGAAGCATGACCCTCAAATGCCCCGTAGGGATTCCTCCAAAAACTTGCGGCGATATGCTGGATTAGTGTTCATCGTAGTCTTAGGCTTTCGCAATGCGCCTCCTTGATGGACCGCATTAATGGAAGAAACCTGGTCAAGCCCCTTAAGAAAGCACAAAGCGTGTATAGCATGGTCGGTTCCTTTCCGTATCGCCTACTTCTGTAAAACACGAATGAGCTCTGAAGGACAGCACCTGTCGGGATGGTCGTTTCCTCCAGAATGACTAAGTACTGGAGAGGAGTGTTACTCAGCTCCAGTAGTGTTAAGGTGATAAGGAAAGCTCGAAGAAGACATCGTGCTGGCCCTTGATCTAAGGTATTGTGGTAGTAGGACTACCTAGAATAGAGAGATGGATGAAGAGGTTCCGACTTGAAAAGGATGAGGCGAGACTACAACGCAGTCCCAGGCAGCGTAGATAAGGCGGGGTCCAACGTGGTACAACAGCGATCGTTCTCGACTTGCACACCACGTGGTGCCACGGCATTAAGAACCCGATCCGACGAGTACAAAAGAGCTCTGGGACGAATTCAGATCCCGGTTTTGGTGTTCCCCATAGACAAAGATAAAATGAGGTGGTCGTATCAAACTATTCAAGGCCGCCAAATACGAGAGCTGCGTGATTGGGTTTCGGGTCGCATCGAATCGAAGATTTTAATCCCAAGTAAGCATAAGGCTATCCGTATCCGCCAAGCTGCAGGCGGCCCATATTACACATGAATGACACCCAATACAAGAAGCACTAATCCGGTTCCTCGATTACTCCCATTTCGAATCAGAGTGTCCCCGCCCCACTTAGCTTTTGAATCACACACCTTTTTTTGTATGGGCCTTTTCATAACGTATGTAGCCCTTTGATAACAACAATATAACAGCCATAATAACAGAAAACGAAACTTTCGCGATTATTTTTTATGCGTTATTTTATTATTAATAACTTTTTCAACTATTTCAGCTTTTACTTTACGTTCCGTATTGCAAAAACCAGGTTAATCTAGCCGAATCCCTCTTAAGCTACTTAGCCGTACGCGTTTTTCTTTAAGGCTGATTCGAATCGATAAGACTACAAACGAATATTTCGAAATATTTCCCCGGGTTAATCCTACGATAATTCGGAAGAGGATTCGTAAAACGTTTACAAAAGTGGTTAACGCTATCGAAAAAAACCCAGTTATTTCCTTTAATACCCGGAATAATAATACTTATAAAACGGCTATTAATAAGCGATTAACTGCCGCTTTAAGGAATAAATAAAAAGGCAGGTAGAAAATAATTGTTGCCGAAGCTGAAAACCTTAAAAAATCCGAAGCTAAGGGTATTACGGATATAAAAGGGAATACGGGAGTTACTTTTAAAGTTACGGATAACGAGTTTTTCGAAAATAAAGCTGTTCGAAACGAACTTTTCGAAAACGAAATTATTCGAAACGGGTCTTTTGAAAATAAAATTACTTAAAACGAACTTTTCGAAACTGCTTTTTCCGAAGTTGTTCTTTTCGAAAACGAAACTATTTTAAAAAATACCGATTTTAAAAATATTTCGGTTAAAAAATTTTAACCGAAACCGTTAAATATACGTACGTAATTCCTTAATATTATTAAGGTTACTGTTAATAATAAACCCTTAAAAAAATAACTTAATAAAATACGGAACGTTTTTTAAATTATTAATTCGTAATAACTTAAATAATATATTAATAGTTATTATACGAAAATATTTAAGGACGATTTATTTAATTTTATTAATTAACGCATTATCGATTATATTAACGAAAAACTATAAAACAAATACGAATATAATTTTCGGTATACGTTCGTTTAAGCTGGAAAGCTTATTTAACGCCGCAAACCTAGTTATAAAGTTATATTGCAACCTTTTAAAATATTACCGTATAATTTTTTCGATATTAATAAACTTATTAAAGTTATTAATAATATTATAAAACGTAACAAAAAAAGTATTTTCTTAAACTTTATTTATAATTTTAATTTTCGATTAAAAAAACCCTAACCTTAACCTAACCCTGCCTTCGAACCTATTAATAATATAACAAGCCGAAAAACCTTCCTTACATAACGCTAACGCTTGTCGCTTCGGAATAACCATATTTTGTAATAGTTAGCCCGTATTAACGATAATCCCTTTATTAAAACTTCCCGAAACGGTAACGTTATAAAAATACTTACGCCTATAACCTTTAAAAACCCTTTCCGGAACCCCTTTATAACAGGTTAAAAACCTATTACGAAATATTTATCTATGCCTGCAGCCGGTATACAGGCCGAATTTAACAAAAGCTTCAAAGTTCGTAAAACTTTATCACGTACATTTAAATACAAAAAAGGTAAAAATTACCTTAACTATAAAAACGTTAATCCCTAAATATATTAAGTTAAAAACGGCATTTGCTATTATAATATAACATTCCGATAATTCGTACATTAATATAACGATATTAACCGATCCGACGTCATATATAAAACACCTTTTATCGGGTTATATAATAAGCTTTACGAAAAAAAAAACGCAGCAGACGCGAAATTCGAAAACGTTAAAAAATAACGCGAAATAAGCGAACCTTTAAAAACTCCTAAAATTAAGCCTTTAAAACGTCGGAATAACAGCAGCAATAACAATACAAATATTATACATAATTATTTCGGGGAAAATTTTTTAAATATAATAGCTAATAAACTTTAAGCTAATAAACAACAGCTTTTAACGGGATATATTATATAGCAAAATTAGCTAATTGCCGAAACCCTTTAAAACCTTTCGAATCTAACGGTTACGGCAAGCGAATATAACGATTAATAACAGTTACTTCTTATACTACCCCTTTTAATACGAACGCATAATAACTCCTTTAACCTTCTTATTCGCAATTTTTCACCTTCTATCCCTAAAGGTATAAATACCGAAAAATTACTTTAAAACGTATGCAAAAAATTCGTAACAATTTATAACAGTAACATAAAAAAAATTAAGTATTTATATAACGCCTTACGAAATAACAATATTACTTTTTAACAAATACGCTACCTTTTTAACGAATAATTTATATCCCGAAAAATCAAATAAAAAGTTTTTAAGCCTTTTAAATTATACGTTAATTCGTATATACGAAATGCACTTAAATTCGAAAACGTTTTTTAAAACTTTAAAATATTATCCCATTCGTAATTAAATAAGTTATTCCGCAGAAATGGTAGCTAAAATTAAGTATTCTTTTTCGTTATTTCGTATGCATTTTAAAAACCAAAGATTTTAACAGCGAAACTAATAAATTCCTAAACAACAATATTATAATACAAAAGAACGCCCAATTTTAACCAACATTTTTTATTAACAACATATATAAAATCCCTTATATATTAACATTTTACTAACAATTTAACCTTCCTACAAATCCCCTAAACCGCTAACTTTCCTTTAACGCCTATATATATAACGAAATAATTATCCGAAGCTTGCCGTCGCTACCGCCTTGGAATATCGGATAATTAAGATAAGGAAAAATACGATAAATAGCATAACTGGTACTTTAAAACAATACCACTTAAAAAAAAGAAAACTTAAAAAAACGGATATTTAACACGGAAAAGGCTTTAGTAACAATTTAATACTATGTTATCCTATTATATATATATTAATCTATTAAATCTTAACCTACCCGTACGGTTTTAAAATAACCTTTAATTACCTACTTCCGTTACTTAACCCGTTCGTAACATTTTGCGAAAAATAACCCGAATAATTCGTTATTAGGAAAATCGTTAAACATATATCTAGCGTAATAACGGATATAAGCTTTAAAGTCGTTAAAGAACGCTTTAATAAAGTTAAAATCAAGTGAATATAAAGGAAGATACTGCAATTTTACCCTAGTTTCCTTACATATCGTATATATTTCGTCCAAGTAATAAAAACTAACGTTATTTATCACTAATACGGAACATAGTTTAAAAAACGGGTTTATTAATAACAACACCCTTTTTTTTAACTATAAAATAAAACCCTTATAATTAGTAAACCCTTAATATATAAAGGTATTTAACAACTTATTAACCGTAATTGCCGGCAGTATATTAAAATAACAATTTCGTTTTAAAATTTACCGTACGAAAAAAATAAAGCCTTTAAATATCCAGCCGTAACAACGGTTAACATTACGCTTATTAATACTTAATTCGTCCACGAAAATAAACATATTAAAAAAATATTTAACAACGGCGTAAAGATACCATATCCGCTGCCTTAAATCCGCCTGCGCAGCTTTAATTTTTAGCTTTTTATTACCCCAGTCAACAACCTTTAAATATTTCGAAATCGTAAAGATAACTACGTATATATCGCAATAATCGGCGAGGAACTATTGCATTTCGTCGAGATACAGGTTAAGTTTATAAGTTAACTTTTTTAACAACTTCTATATAACTAACGTTAATTAACTAAAGTAACGGGTAATGGGATAATGCGTAATAATATATAACACCTACGTTAAGCGTTTAAAAAAATAACCTTAAAGCTCCTTTATAATAATAATCAACGCCGCTTATAAAAAATCGCCTAATTACCTTATATTAAGCTCGGTATCGTTTAATCGTACGTTTATTAACGTCGAAAATAACAGCTAAGTTACCGTTAAGGAAGTTACTTTCGGTTATATAAGCCAGTAAGTTATATTTTTATACGGCTATAAAACGTTTACTATATTTAACTTTCGGATTAGGGCTAATTAACGTTTTAACCGTTTCGAAATATCGTATATCGTACAAATCGTTTATTAAAACAGCTTTAACGCGTTGTTATTATGTTGCTGTCGAAGGGTTATACGCGTTATAAAGGGGCCCATACAAAAAAAGGTGTGTGATTCAAAAGCTAAGTGGGGCGGGGACACTCTGATTCGAAATGGGAGTAGTATCGCTCTTTGCAGCCCAGCCATCTTTAAATCCCCTTCCGCGTATTGTACGGGCTCTCATCATTATTACCTACTAGATCTGTCCCCTCGCTACCACCCCATGAGCCCGAGGCCTTCTCTCCACTCATTCGAAATATCGTAGTCTTCTTTCCTTCTTTGCATGGGTAATGCCTTCCATTATGCGGCGTTTCTCTCGCTCCTCTAACAGCCACCACACCGTGCCGAACTCTCCCCCCGACTCGTTTGTGCAGCCAAGGACGGCGGTGAACGGTGTTCCGAGGGGCCCCCCGACCAATTCGGTCGGGGGGTCCCAGCACGAGCTGAGGCCGTCGTCGATGGGCACGGACAACTCGTTCGAGTT
>QJNZ01000994.1:0-31251 GCA_004155055.1 Monosporascus sp. CRB-8-3 | reverse complement strand
AACAAATTTTTTTAACCGAAAAAAAAAGGGATAATAAAAAAATACAGCTAATAACGGTTAAAAATAATCATCGTAAAAGGGTTAAAACGAAAAAACAAAAATATAACGTTTACGACAAACCCGGATATAATACGCATATTTATAAAAAAGCTGTAAAAACGTTTAGCGAAAAAAAATCCGATTAATTTAAATTAATGCGATATATTATTATTAAGTTATTTAAATTAATTATTACGAGGTGCTAAAAACCGCGTAGCTTGCTTATCCGCGTAACTCGCTTGTTTAATACGTTAATTAATAAAACGTAAACTTATAACTCTTTTTAAATCTATAAAAAGAATTAAAGTCGGTTAATATATAATTTTAAGAGTTAATAACGGAATTTCAAGATTAAAATAAAAGGGAAATTTATATTTAAAATTAGAAAATAAATAAAATATAATTTTATAAAAAGTAGATTTATTTAAGGTTTTTCGTAATATAGATATTTAAATTTACTAGTTATTAGTAATATTTCTATTTTACAATATATCGGTTTAATAGAAAATAATAATTATTTATATTTATTTTAATATAAATTTAATTATTTTTCCTCCACGCTATATTAGAAATTGCGAATAATATAATGCTTTAATTATTAATATTAATGAAAAAGTTTAACGTAAAAGATAAGAAAGCTAGATATATATAAGCGAATTAAAAACGTTTTAATACTTTATACTAATAGATTTAAGTAATTTAAATTAATTTATTCGGACTTTTTATTAATAATCTTTTTTATAACTCTGTTATAATAATTTCTTTTAGTTTTTATTAGTTGCGATTATATGTCATTCTCGATTTTCTATTATAAAAGTTTATATTTTCTATATATTAATTTTCTATTTAAAAAAAGTATTTATATTAAAATTCCGAGTTTATTTAAAAAATATAATTTATTTCTCGTAATAAATTACATTTCTTTCTAATATAGCTAATTTTATAGAAATATATTAAATTATTATCATTTATAAGTTACTTTAATAATTAGTAATTTTATTTTCTTTGGTTTTTTTATAAAGAACTTTCTTATTAAAGTCGTTTTAATAATATTTTAAATAGTTTTCGTAAGTAGGGAAAAAACGGACTTAATAATAATAAACGAAAAAACTATTAATATAAATATAATTAACTTTTTAAATTTAAATAAAAGTTATTATAATAACTTTATCTATTTAAAGAAGACATAACCGTATAACTAAATTAAATAAATTAATAGATTATACTATCTCGGTTATTAAGCTATATTAAATCGTAACCTTTTCGCCGGCATTTTACTTTAAAGTCATTTTAAACTGCCTAGTTATGTTTTTATCGACGATTATTCTTAACGGAATTTTAAACGGTTTTCGCAATCCGGAATAACCGGATAAATTATTATTCGTAATCTTTTTTATATCGATTTAAAAATTAAACTTTACCGTTTTTAAACCCGTTACCGTTATTTTCGAATTTTATTAATAATTTTTTTATAAGCCGGATATTTTTTAATATAAATTAAAGTAAAAATCGATTATTTCTACCGTGTTAAATTAAATTAAATTAAATCGTATCTCAAAATTAAAAATAAAACCCGATTTTTTTCGGAAAACTTATTAATATCGATAAAAATATCGATATACTTTATTTGGGTCGGGTAATATAATCGAAACCGTTCCCGTCGAAATTCCGGAAATACGGAATATTAAAACTTTATATTTAAACTTAGCCGGCAGGTTTTAGTTATTTTAATTAATAAGGGTTTAAAAAGGTGTTCTAAGATTAATCGAAATTTAAAAAAATAACTAGTTTAAAGTTCCTAGCCCTTTTTCTTAATTAATATCTAATACTTTTAATCGTAAAATTAACGAAAGGTTTAAAGCAACTATTTTATACAAACTTAAGGTTTACCGTAAAAACTTAATATTTCCTAAGTTATTATTTAAAATATCCCCTATTAAATCATAAAGTTAGAAAATATAAGGTTTATTAAAATCGAAACTTATTAATATTACGTAACAATTAGCTTCGGAATAAGGTTTTTCGTAACCGAAATATAAATTATCGTTACCGTAAAAACTATTAATAATTATTATATTCGAAAATATAAAATAAAGTATTTATTATATTAATTATTAATGTAATTATTTCGTATTTTTTTTAGCTTAAATAATACGGCTTAAACCTAACGATCTTATATTATAATAACTTTAAACGTATAATAAAAGCCGATAATAATATTCTTTTTAATAATATAAATAATATAGCACTATTTAAAATTTTCGATAAAAACGAATAAACGCGTTTTAATATAAAAAAAACACACTAAAAAGTTAAATGTAGTAAAAATATTAAGTAAATTTTAAAATTTAATAATAGTATTAGTTTTATAAATTTTTTTTAAATTAAGTTAAATTATAGTTTTTATAACTATTAAAATAAAAGCGATTCGTATTTTTATTACGCGTTTTAATATATATATCGGAATATTTAATTAATTTTAAATTTTACGTATTTATTATTTAACATCTTTTATTTATAATAATTTTTTATTTAGTAAAAACAAGTAATCGGCGATTTAGTTTAAAAAAAGTCTTTTTTAATATAATAAAGAAAAATAAGGTTTAATATTATAAGTTAAAATCTTTTATTATTATAATAAAAGATAATATATAGTTATAAGTTAAAGCAAGATAATTACCAACTAGTTTTAAAGCGGATTTTAAGAAGTAAATATATTAAGTTACTTTTATCTAGCGTTTATTATTATTACTAAATAGTTAGTTATACTAATAAATCGGTCGACTCTTAGTCGGTTATTAAGTTTAAGCCGTATTATCCAGGCTAAGTTAAAGATACGAAATAATTATATTAATAATTAACATAATAAATATTATACTTAATATTTTCGAATATAGTAATTATTAATAATTTTTACGAAAATAATAAATTATATTTCGGGTACGAAAACCTCTATTCCGAAACCGATTATTACGTAATACCGATAAATTTTAACCTTAATAAACCTTATATTTTCTAATTTTACGATTTAATAACGGGAATTTAAATAATATCTTAAAAGATATTAAGTTTTTCGTAATAAACTTTAAATCCGTATAAAATATCTGTTTTACGACCTTTTGCCGATTTTATAACAGCCACCTTTTTTAACTTTAATTAATCTTAAGGTTTTTTAAACCTCTATAAATTAAGATAACTAAAATATACCGGTTAAGTCCGAATATAAAATCCCAGTATTCCGTATTTCCGGAATTTCGATAAAACCGGTTTCGATTAAGTTATCCGATTTAAATAAAATAATCGGTTAAATAAAATATATCGATACCTTTATTAATATTAATAACTTTTTCGAAAAAAATCGGGGTTAGTTTTTAAATTTTGGATATAATTTAATTTAAAACGGCGGAAATAATTAATTTTTACGTAAATTTATACCAAAAAATATCCGGCTTATAAAAAAATCATTAGCAAAACTGGAAAATAACGATAACAAATTTAAAAACGTCGAAGTTCAACTTTTAAATAGATAAAAAAAAAATTACGAACGATAATTTATCCGGTTGTTCCGAATTACGAAAACCGTCCAGAATTCCGTTAAGAATGGTCGTCGATAGGGGCATAATTAAGCAATTTAAAGTTACCTTAGAATAAGACCCCTGTAAAAAGGTTAAAGTTTAGTAAAACTTAATAACCGATAACATAATTTATTTATTTATTTAATTTGATTTTACAGTTCTATCTTCTTTAAAGAGAATAACCTTTTAAATATTATTTATATATTATTTTCGATTATTATATTAGATGTATTATAATAGTTTACGTTTTTAAAACTTATAATATTTATATTAATATAAAAGAATTATAAAAAATGAATACCATCGAAATTTAAAATAGTTTAAGAAGATTTAATACGTTATTATATAACCGATTAACTAGCTCGTATAACGCTTACTCGAAGGCCGTTTAAGTTAATTTAACCTATTTATATTTTAACTAGTTTTTATAATTAAAATAAATATATATTATATATATATATATATATAATATATACACACTAATATTAATATTAATTAAATTAAGATCTTAAATACTAATATAATAATATCTTTTAATTTCTTTTATAAAAAAGTCGTAATATAACATAGTTATTTTTATTATTTATAATATAACGCTATAAAATTATAATTAACTCTTAATAAAGTTTAAATTACAGAATTTAATGTTAAAAATTATAAATAAGTAGTAATAAAAATAAATTCAATTAATTAAAGAAGACCTTATAACTTTAATATAACTTTTCGAATTTATTAAAATTCTAATTTAATATTAAAACGCTTTTTTATAAAGATAAAATATTTAAGTAAAAAGGTTAAGTTATTAATTAATAAAGTAATTAGTAAACGAAATTAACGTTAATTCGTTAAATATAATAATAAGTTTAATAGAAATTGTTTTAATAAATATATATAAAATTAAATTTAAGCGTTGTAAAATAATAGTAATTAAAAGAGTTAACTTTTACGTTTATAATATCTTATTAGTAAAACCGGACTTAGTAAAATTAATAGAAATATTTTATAATAACATTAAAAGTCCTATTAAAAACTTAAAATATAGTAAAAAAATCGAAAAAAAGAAAAAGAAAAAAGAACGAAAATATTTTTTATAAGATCTTATAAATCCTGAGCGAAATTTAACTAGTAATAGTTTATAAGTAAAAATATTATCGTTATATTTATCGAGACGATTTTAATTACTACTTTTTATTCTTATTACGGGATAGTAATAAATATAGTAGTAAATAAGGTAATAATAGTTTTAAAAAATAGTTTCTTTTTTTCTTTTAACTTCTTATTATTATTTAAGTCGAATTCGAATTCGGATTTAGAAAATAACTGTCAGATATTCAGACCAATTGTTAGCTCCACTGAGCTACGAACCCCGTAGGTCGTATCAGCGACTGTTGTTAGACAGCTTCTTATCAGAATTTATATGGGGTCCTGTCCTAGCCTAGTCTTCTTGGCTACAGGGGGCTGTATTCTTATAATAACTTATATAATTCGAATAATAATAATCGAAAAAAGGGTTACGATAACTATAATAACAAAAATAAGGTAAAAAAGTATAAGAAAAGAATTTTTAAAAAAAGAGATTACGTCTTTTAATAAAAAGGCTTTACTTTTACCTTAAATAAAGAAGACTACTTAATGAGCTTTTAAAGTTAAAAATCTTTTTTAAAAAAACACGCCTTATATATTATATTTAAAAATCAAGCTATAGAAAAGAAATAAAAGTTTTTATTTTTACTAACCTATATATAACGAAAATAATTATTAAAACGATACGTTACTTATTATTAGATTTATTACCGGAATTAAAATATAAGCTCGAAAGTATTCAAGACCTTTTTTAAAACTTATTTTATAAGTAAAAAGTCCGGTAGTCTTTTACTAAAAAAGGCTAAGTTAATATTAATATAATAGGAAAAACTTAATCATCTCTATTACGAAATTTTAAAATTAATTTATAAGATTAAGAAATTCGATATAAACTTAAGCAGGTACTAATAAATTATTATATTTTTATACGGTATTAAGTATAAAGTAAATAATTAATATCGAATAATAAATTCCGTATTACGTAAAACTAGCTAACGTATTATACCACCTCGTAAGCTAAACTACCTTACGAGCCGCTTTTCGGCACCTTGCGATAAAAAATTTAACTTAATTAACTATAACATATTAAAATGACATAAATTAATTAGATTTTTCTTTACTAAACGTATTTATAGTTTCCTTATAAATACGCGTATTATATCCGGGTTTACCGCAAATATTACATTTCCGTTTTTTCGTCGTAAATTTTTTATAATAACTACCTTTAACCGCTATTAACTACACCTTTTTATCACCTCCTTCCTTTTCGGCCAGAAAAGCTTATTTTTTATATATAATAAGTATCCCTTCTTTTTAAAAACGTTTATTTTTATTTTTTCGGCGTTTGCTTAAAATATAATTCGTTTCGTGTAATTCGGTAATTTCGTCTCGAAAAAAAGCAATTTCGTACAAAAATAACAAGTTACTTTTTATTAAAAGATTTGCCAATTTAACGATTTTTGTCGGCGAGCTACCCTGGTAATTTTTAATCCTTTTTTATAAATAACGTCTTTATCTTATTATTTTCTTAATATTCTTAAGGATTTTCGTAAATAGGAAATAAATAAAATTAATAAAGGTTAACGGGGAAACGGTCGGCGTAAACATAATTAAAAAAAAATTCGAATTTAGAAAAAACGTAATTAAAATCGAATAAAATAAATCCAGTTTGCGTAAATCCGGTTTTAATATTATTAAACGTTATAATAATTTTAAGCGTATTATAAAAGCTGGCAAAAAAATCTTTTTTAATAATATAAGTATAATAACGTTATATTAAACTTTTAATATATAATAAATAAATACGTTTTAAAACAGAAAAATAAAATATATTAAAAAGATAAAATTTATATAAAAAATACGTAAGTATATAAAATATAATAATATCGTAATTAACGTAATATTTTTCGAATTTTATCGAATAATAATTTTCGTACCTATTAAAAATAAAAAAACGTTTCGATTTTTTTATACGTATTCGAATATATTAATTAAAATATTAAATTTATTTTAAATATAATTTATTTATTATTTAATTATTATTATTTAATATAATTTTTTAATCTGTTATTAATAATAAATTATTATAAAATTAAGATTTTAAATAATATTTTTATTATAATAATAAATAACGGTATAATTTAATTTTAAAAATTAATAATTTAAATAATTATAACTTATTTTTTATTTATTTTTTAAATTTATTTAAGTTTTTTACGTTTGTCGATATTATTAATTATTATATCCGTTATTATAAAAAACCTTATTAAAAATTTAGTTTTATTAAATTTATATAAGGTCGTTAGGTTTAAGCCGTATTATCCAGGCTAAGCTAAAGATACGAAATAATTACACTAATAATTAATACGATAAATACTTTACCTAATATTTTCGAATATAGCAATTATTAATAGATTTTACGGTAATAATAAATTGTACGTTTCGGTTACGAAAAGCCTTATTCCGAAACTGATTATCGCGTAATGCCGATAAGTTTCGACCCTAATAAACTTTATGCCTTTTAGCTGGTTCGGCAGGGGGAATCTCCTGGAATGCAAATAATAACTTAGGAGATATTAAGCTTTTCGCGGTAAATCTTAAATCCGTATAAAATAGTTACTTTATAACCCTTTGCCAGTTTTACGATAATTACCTTTAACCTCGATCGATTTTACGATACCTTTTCGAATTCTTATTAATTAAAACAGCTGAAATATACCGGGTAATTTTTATTATAAAATACCGGTATTCCGTAACTGTAAAGTTTTTACGGAAAGCGTTTTTTTTAAAGTTTTTAAACTTAATAAAGCTTTAAAACGAATTAAAAATATCGATATTTCCGTTAATCCAACCGATTTTTTTTAAAAAAAATCGGATTTTGTTTTTAATTTTCGGATACGATTTAATTTATATAAACAAAAGTAATTAAAAATTAAATAATTTTATAATAGAAAATATCGACCGTATGGAAAAATTATTGGGAAAACTGGACATAAGCGGTAAAAGGTTTAAAAACTTCGAAATTTAATTTTTGGTTCGATATAAAGAGGATTACGAACGATAATTTATCCGGCTGTTCCGGATTGCAAAAACCGTCCAGAATTCGGTTAAAAATAGTCGTCGATAGGGGCATAACAGGGCAGTTTATAAAAAGGTTAAAACTTGGTAAAGCTTAATAACCGATATTACAATTTATTTATTTATTTAATTTTGTTTTACGGTTACGTCTCCTTTAAGGAGAGTTTTATTAAACTTATAAATATTTTTTTATAATACGGTATTTTATGATAATAACCCGAATAATTTTAAATTATTTACGAAATATTTTTAAATTTTCGTATAATATTTATTAATAATTAATATTTTAATTTAAATACGTTTAAAAATTTTTTTACCGTTTAATAAATTTCGACGCCCAGTTAACTTTAATACGTACCGTAATACGTTAGGTTAATAATAAATTCGTTATATTTTTAATATATTAAAACTAGATAAAAAACGTTTACGTATTTAAATTAAAAATTTATTTAATAATAAATTTTTTTTCGATCGGTATTAATTTTCGCAAATTAAATAAAATATCAATTCGAACGTATTAACCGTACTATCGGGCTTTTAAAATAGATTCGAGGATTTCATAAAAAAAATAAAACTTTTTAAAACTAAGTTTCGGGTTTCGTTTTTTAACTTAGATAATTACGTTTATTTTAAATTTTTTTATAAAACGTTCTATATTATTAATATTAAATAATTACTGATAAAAGTTAAATAGTAAGTATATTAATAAAAACGGCTCGCGAGATAATTTAGCTCGCAAGGTGATATAGTACGTTATATATTTTATCTTTTAAAAAATAACTTTAATAATAAACTATATTAATAAATAAGAAAAGGTTAAAAATAATAGAAATAATTAAGACGAAGTTAAAAATTATAACTATACTATTTATTATTATAATAATAATAATAGTTATAACGTTAAGAAGTTATTGAATTTATTATAATGTCGTTAAATATAAGCTATATTATTTAGGTTAAATTATAAATACGAAATAATTATATTAATAATTAATACTATAAATACTTAACCTAATATTTTCGAATATGATAATTATTTATAATTTTTACGATAACGATAAATTATATTTCGATTACGTAATACCGATAAACTTCTACCTTAATAAACCTACTTCTTTTTTACGATTTAATAAGGGAAATTTTAAATAATAACTTAAAAGATATTAAACTTTTCGTAATAAATCTTAAATCTATATACAATAGCTACTTTATAACCATCCGCCAGTTTTATAACTTTTTTAATCTTAATTAATTTTACGGCTTTATAAATCTTTATTAATTAAAATAACTAAAATATACCGGCTAAGTCCGAATATAAAACCCTAATATTTTATACCTTCGGAATCTTAAGAAAAACGGTTTTAATTATAATACTTATTTTAAATAAAATAATCGGCCGAATAAAATATATCGATGTCTTTATTAATATTAATAATTTTTCCGAAAAAATTAAGTTTTATTTTTAATTTTCGGATACGATTTAATTTAAATCGGCGGAAATAATTAATTTTTACGTAAACTTATATTAAGAAACATCCCACTAATAAAAGAATTATTAGCAAAATTTAAAAATACCGATAATAAATATAAAAACGTTAAAATTTAACTTTTAAATCGATATAAAAAGGATTATAAACGATACTTTATCCGGTTATTTTAAATTACGAAAATAGTTTAAAGTTTTATTAAAAATAATCGTTAATAAAAGTATAAAAAAAATTAAAAATTACCTTTAAATAAACCGCTTGCGAAAAGGTTAAGGTTTAATAAAACTTAATAACCGAGATATTATAATTTATTAATTTATTAATTTATTAAAAACGTAATTTATTTTAAATATTTTCGAAAATTAATATAATGTATTATATAAGTAAATATGCCGTATTTTATAATTTTATAATATCGAATTTAAATTAATTAATCGGTTTTTAATAATTTCCTTAAAAATATATATATGATATCCCGATTTACTATAAATATTATATTTCCGTTATTTAAATATTTATTATACTTATTCATTATTTATCTATTTATTATTAAAAACTATAATACCTTTTTAATAATTATTTTCCTTTTTTTAAAAAGGTATGTTTTTAATTTTTCGGCATTTATTAAAAACGTAATTAGTTTTATAAAGGTAATTATTTTTTATTTTTAAACAAACGTTTTTATATAAAGTATTAGATTATCTTTTATTAAAAGATTAACAGATTTATATATTTTTATCAACGATTTACTCCAGTAATTTTTTAATTCTTTAATTTCTTTTTTCTTTTTTATACGAAAATTATCCCCGTTAAATTATTTTAATAATATTTTTTAAAGTTTTTATAAATAAGAAAATAATATAATTAGTAAAAATAAATAAATAACGGGTAATATAATTATAATTTAAAAAGACTTTAATTAAAAAAAACGTAATTAAGATTAAATAAAACAAATCGCGCTTTTATAAATCCGAATTTAATATTATCAGTTATTATAGTAATTTTAAACGTATTAACGTATTATACCACCTTATAAGCTAAACCACCTTGCGAACTATTTTTATTAACATATTTCTTATTTAACTTTTATTAATAATTATTTAACATTAATAATATAAAACGTCTTATAAAAAAATCTAAAATAAACCTAATTATCCAGGTTCAAAAATAAAACCCAAAACTTAATTTTAAAAAATTATATTTTGTTTATAAAATCCCCGAATCTATATTAAAAACCCGATATTACGGTTAACGTACTTAAACCGATATTTTATTTAATTTACGGAAATTAATATTAGCCGAAAAAAAAATTTTATTAAACGAATTTTTAATTTAAATATATAAACGTTTTTTATCCGGTTTTAATATATTAAAAATATAATAAATTTATTATTAACTTAATATATTATAATACGTATCGGAATTAATTAAACGTCGAAATTTATTAAACGGTAAAAAAATTTTTAAACGTATTTAAATTGAAATATCGATTATTAACGGGTATTATACGAAAATCTAAAATTATTTCGTAAATAATTTAAATTTATTTAAATTATTATTATAAAATACGGCATTATAAAAAAAAATATTTATAATTTCGACAAAACTAAATTCTTAATAAAGCTTTTTATAATAATAAATATAATAATTATAAATACCGAAAAACGTAAAAAGTTTAAATCAATTTAATGAAAAAATAAAAAATAAATTATAATTATTTAAATTATTAATTTCTAAAATTAAATTATATTATTATTTATTATTATAACGGAAAAATTTTTTTAAAATTTTAATTCCGTAATAATTTATTATTAATAACCGATTAAAAAATTATATTAAATAATAAAAATTAAATAATAAACGAATTAAATTTAAAATAAATTTAATATTTCGATTAATATATTTAAACGTATACGAAAAAATCGAAATATTTTTTTATTTTTAATAATTACGAAATTATTATTTAATAAAATTCGAAAAATATTATATTAATTATAATATTAGTATATTTTATATACCTGCGCATTTTCCGTATAAATTTTAAATTTTTAACGTATTTTATTTTTTTACTTTATAACGTATTTATTCGGTATATATCAAAAGCTTAATATAACGTTATTATATTTATATCGTAAAAAAAAATTTCTTTACCGGCTTTTACGATACGTTTAAAATTATTATAACGTCCGATAATATCAAATCCGGATTTGCGAAAGCTAACTTTATTTTATTCGATCTTAATTATATTTTTTCCGAATTCGAAATTCCTTTAATTATATTTACGCCAATTATTTCCCCGTTAACCTTTGCCGGTTTTATTCGTTCCCCGTTTACGAAAACCCTTAAAAATATTAAAAAAATAACAAAATAAAAACGTTATTTGCAAAAAAAAAAATTAAAAATTACCAGGGTAACTTGTCGATAAAAATCGTTAAATCGGTAAATCTTTTAATAAAAAATAACTTGTTATTTTTATACGAAATTGCTTTTTTTTTAAAAAAATTACTTAATTACGTAAAATAAATTACATCTTAAATAAACGTTAAAAAACTAAAAACAAACGTTTTTAAAAAGAAAAAATATTTATTATATAAAAAGGACAAACTTTTTTAACCGAAAAGGAAAAAAGTAATAAAAGAATACAGCTTATAACTGTTAAAAATAATCGTTGCAAAAAAGTTAAAACTAAGGAACGGAAATATAATATTTACGGTAATCCCGGATATAATACGCGTACTTATAAAAAAGCTATAAATACGTCTAGCGAAAAAAATCCGATTAATTTATATCATTTTAATATATTATAATTAATTAATTTGAATTTTTTATCGTAAAATACCGAAAAACGGCTTACGAAGTAATTTAGCTTACGAAATAATATAATACGTTATAAATACCGGTAATAATTCTTTTTTAATAATATAAATAAAGTAACGTTATAAAAAACTTTCGATATATAACGAATAAATACGTTTTAATATAAAAAAATAAAATATGTCGGAAAGTTAAAGCCGATAAAAGAAATTAGTAAATATTTAAAATATAGTAACGTCCCGGATAAGCTCACGGAATAAACAAGCTCACGGGATAGTTTTTCATATATTCTAATTACCCAACTTTAATTAACTATTTTTCAATACTAATAACATAAAACAGCTTATAAAAAAAGCAAAAATAAACTTAGCCGTTTAAATTAAAAAATAAAACCCGATATTTAATTATACGACATTTAGTTTTATTTATAAAATCGCCCATTTTATTTTGTACGTACGATATATTAATAAATCCTTTAAAACTAGTATTATTTTTAATTTGCGAAAATTAACGCCAACCGAAAAATAATCGATTATGGACCAAGTCCTTAACCTAAATACGTAAACGTTTTTTACTCGGTATTAATATGTTGAAAATATAACGAATTTATTATTTACGTAATACGTCGTAAAACGCGTCGGGATTAAATAAATATTTAATTTTATTAAAAAATAATAAAAATTCGAAACGCGTTTTAATCGAAAAATAAATTATTAAAAAGTTTTATACGAAGATCTAAAGGTATTTCGTAAATAATTTAAGTTTGTTCGAGTTATAATCGTAAAATACGGTATTATAAAAAAAGATATTTATAATTTCGACAAAATTAAAATTTTAATAAGGTTTTTTATAATAACTAACATAATTATTATTAATATTAAAAAACGTAAAAAAATTAAATAAACCCTGTAAAAAAATCGGAAATAATCTACAGTAATATAAGTTATTAATTTTTAAAACTAAGTTTTACCCCTATTTATTATCCTTACCGGGAAAAACTACTTTTTTTACTGGTTCGCCGATAACTTACTTTTATTTAGTTAAAAAATTATCATAAACGAAAACGGCTAAATAATAAATAAACTAGGTTTAAAATAAATTAAATATTTTAATAAATATATTTAAACGCGTATTAAAAGTTCGAAATATTTCCTTATCCTTAACGGTTACGAAAATTATTATTTAATCGAATTCGAAAATTACTATAAAATTAATAATATTATTATATTTTATATATTTACCTATTCTTCCTATCGGTTTTAACTTTTTAACGTATTTTCTTTTTCCGTATTAAAACGTATTTATTTATTATATATCAAAAGTTTTATATAACGTTACGTTATTTATATTATTAAAGAAAATTTTATCGCCGGTTTTCGTAACGCGTTTAAAATTACTATAACAACCGATAATATTAAATCCGGATTTGCAAAAATTAATTTCGTTTTATTCGATTTTAATAACGTTTTATCCGAATTCGAAATTCCTTTAATTATACTTACGCCGACCGTCTCTCCGTTAACCTCCACCGGTTTTATTTGTTCCCCGTTTGTAAAACCCCCTAGGAATATTAAGAAAATAACAAAATAAGGACGTTATTTATAAAAAAGAATTAGAAATTATTAGGGTAGCTCGCCGACAAAAATCGTTAAATCGGCGAATCTTTTAATAAAAAGTAACTTATTACTTTTATACGAAATTGCTTTTTTTCGAAAAGAAATTACTTAATTACGCAAAATAAATTACATTTTAAATAAATGTTATAAAATTAAAAACGTACGTTTTTAAAAAAGAAAAATACTTACTATAAAAAAAGTAAAGGTTTTTATAGCTAAGAAAAAAGGTAATAATAAATAATTGCAATTAAAAGAAGTTAAAAATAATCGCCGTAAAAAGGTTTAAACAAAAAAACGGAAATATAATATTTACGGAAAGCCCGGATATAATATACGTATTTATAAGGAAGTTATAAAGATATCTGGTAATAAAATATCCGATTAATTTAAATTAATTTAATATATTATAATTAATTAAATTAAGTTTATTATCGCGAGGTGCTAAAAATTATCCCGTAAGCTTATTTATCCCGTAAGTTTTTCCGGGACGTTAATATTATTAAATTTATAGTAATTATATTATATTCTTTAAACTGTAATCTTATTCTAGGTTTCTTATTTTTAACTAGGAAGAAGAGAAGCTAGATATAACTATAATTTCTTTATTCTTATATTTTTAAAGTTATAAATTAAAGCCGTTTTAATATTTTTAACTATTTAATATAGGCAAATTGTATTGTATTCTTTAGGCTGTAGTTCTAGGTGTTCTAGTTCTAGGTTTCTAACTGGGGTAGGAGTAGCTAGATATAGCCGCTAGCTTTTTTATCCTTGCAATCCTAGGGCCACAAATTAAAACTTTTTTAATTCTTTTAACGCTTTAACAATAAATTACCACATCTGCCGACACGCCTTTATGGCCCTAGGGTTGCTATAAAGTCACCCAGACCTCGCCGTCGCTTTAAAAGCCATTTAAACCTCTCCGTTATCCTTTAAAGCTATTAAAAGGTTTTTCTATCCGTCCTGTACAAATCCTGCAGCCCTTTCGAGATAAAACTAATTTTGTATTTTTCATTATTTTTTTGTTTTTTGAGGCAATTTTTTGCTATATATCCGTATTTACTACATTTAAAGCAAAGTGGCTGGTTATCTTTATTTTATACGAGCTTTTTATTATAAGTTTTTTTTACGTTATAATTGTTACCATTTTCTTTTTTCTCTCGAAATTTAACAACAAAGTTGTTATATACCTGGTTTACCGTTATGGTTAGATGCTAACGAAGTATTCCTCTTATTCGGCTTTTCTAACCGGCGTTATCCTGGTTCCGAATTGAGCTGATAAATATGGTAACCTGTTATCCAGCGTTAACAGGCATGTCGATTTCGTTATACCGCCGTACTAGGTTTTTAAAATTGATTATATAGTTTAACGCCGATTATTTCTTAAGATCCTATTTGGCGAATTAAAGCTAGGTTTAAAGGTTTATTTTTTAATCGATTTTTTTTACTTTATATAAGCGTTTTAATATTTTAATTATTTCCTTTCTTTTTATAAGTTTAATAATAACTGCGGCGGCTAATTTAACTTTATTAATATAGCTAAGCTTTGCCGAATTACCGTTACGGTATTTAATCGCTATTAGGGCTACTTAGATAACCGTTTTCTATATTTCCCAGTTGTTATTATTTTGCAGCTGATTTTCCTTATTAAGCTTAAAGTCGAAATTTTTTTAATCTAAGTACGTATCTTTTTTTTTTTTTCTTGGCGTTACTTTTATTTTCGTTCGACAGCTTAGCGAATATTTTTATCAGTTATTTTACGTTAAAATTTTCCGGTTAATTTACGTTTTTTCTAGACGTTATATTTTTTCTAATTGTTATCTTAGTTTTTTCTGGTTTTTTCTGGTTTTTTCTAATTCTTTCTGGTTCTTTCTAGTTCTTTCTAAGGTTTTTTCATTCGAAAATCTTTTTTTTAAATCTTTTCGGATATTACCGCGTCGACGAGCCTCTGCTTTTAATCGATAACGGCTATTACGTATATAAACGTTTTTCTTTTAAACCGAAACGATTAAAAAAGTTTTAACACTTTTTTCTTTAAAACCGAATTTTCGTAAATTCTTTGTTTTAAAGCGCCTGTATACCGAGCCTGCCGTTTTTAATATTTTGTACCGGAGTAAGCGGTATTTCGAATGCAATATAAAATAGGTACAATAAAGGGCCAAATTAATGCGGTCCACCCCCACAATTTTCAAAAACACTAATATTTATCAACAACTTTAATTATACGTATTTTAATTAAATAAAATCGTAAAAATAAACGGGATTTAATACTGTATTCGTTTGCTTCTAAGCTTTAAAACCGTATATACCAACCCTTAACCTTTTTAACAGTACGCAACCGTTTCCCTATAAATTAAATAACCTTTATTATTAAAACTTCCGGGATAATTTCTTACGTTTTATGTAAATATTCGATAAAATAAGTAATATCCAGCTTATTTTTTTTAAGTTTTTAAAATTTCGGAAACATTTTTTTAACTTTTTTTTAAGTACAGCTTATATATATTTAATTAGGTTAAAATTAGAGCTATATAATAACTAATCCGGAAGGACTTTTATAACGTTATCTATTAACTAATTTAAGGACTTTTCGTAAACGTATATAAAAACGTTATCTTGTTGGAAATATCGCTAAAGCTTATAAATTAATAATAATTTTTCGCTTAAAGCTTTCTAATAACTTTAATTATTAATCCTTCGTTTAAAACCGTCCGGTTTTAACGTTAAATCACGTTATATAACGATAAAAAATATACGGTACCCTTTTTTATCTATCTCGATTTATATCCCACCTTAAACTATAATAAAAATATTCGCTTTAACGTAATTCTTAAGGTTTACGAACTTCTTATTCCATATTTCGGACGGGAAACGGAATACTTAAGCCGTTAAACTGCTAAAAAAATTTTAACAGGAAGATTTATCGGAAAAAATAACTTAAAATCGTTAATTAAAAGTTACACCAACTTTAACGCTATTTACCCGTAATAAATTTTAAGGTAATTAAATTAATAATATATAAGGGCATATTTAACTTCCGTTATTTTTTCAAAACTTTTATTTACGGAAATTCTGTTTTTAATAATACGCTTAACGAAACAAATGTTAATTTTAAACCCTATTACGTCCCGGATATTTTTATACGTAACCTTTCGGTTTTTTTTGCAAAGCAAAAAAATCCACTTTTTTTAACGCCTTGTAAAGCCCGTACGACCTATTTTTTTTTTTCGAATCGAAAGTACGGTATTTTTTCCAGTCGTTAATAACTTTCTATATAACGGAACGGCCGGTTTTAAACGCTCTTATTAAACGGCGTTACGATATACCGAGCGTATATGTAGTAACCGCTACAGCTTTTTTCCTAGGAGTAAAACCCTGACCTTTTAAGCAACCGGCGATCACGTCGGCGTAAAAAGCTTCAAAATCGGCCATAATTTGCAGAAGTTATGAATTTTTGAAATAAAGGTATCATAGAGAAATGGTTTAAAGAAATGGGGTAGCCGGGAAGGTGGACCGGATTAATTTGGCCCCTTACTATAGATTAAAATGTTAATTTTTCTAAAAGACGGAACTAAAAGATGTTATTATGTAGGCAAATTATATTACATTCTTTAGGTTGTAGTTTTAGGTGTTTTAGTTTTAGGTTCCTAACTGGGTTAGAAGCAGTTAGATATAACCTTTAGCTTTTTTATTTTTATAATTCTAGGGCTATAAATTACAGCCTTTTTAATCTTTTTAACGTTTTAATATTAAATTACCATACTTACCGATACGTCTTTATAGCTTTAAAGTTGCTATAAAATCATTTAAATCTTATCGTTATCTTAGAAAATCTTTTTATCTATTTGTAATAAATTTTATAGTTTTTTCGGAATAAAATTAATTTTATATTTAACGTTACGCTTTTATATTTTCGGGCAATCCTTCGCTATATATTTATATTCACTATACTTAAAGCAAAGTAACTAACCGTCTTAATTCTATACGAATTTTCTATCGTAAATCTTCTTTACGTTATAATTCGCATCTTTTTTCGTATTCTTATTTCGTAATTTAGCGATAAAATCGTTATATATTTAATTTACCGTTATAATTAAATATTAACGAAATATTGCTTTTATTTAGCCTTTTTAATTATTATTATACTTCTAAATCGAATTAATATATATAGTAATTTATTATACTATCGTACTAGGCTTTTAAAGTTAATTATATAATTTAACGCTAACTGTTTTTTAAAATTTTATTTTATAAATTAAAGCTGGGTTTAAAAGTTAATTTTTTAATCGATTTTTTTATTTTATATAAACGTTTTAATAATTTACTTATTTCCGTTTTTTTATATGTTTAATAATAACTACTATAAAAGCTTTCTTAACGTTATCAATAACCGTTGTAGTTAATTTAATTTTATTAATATAGCTAAATTTCGCCGAATTATCGTTATAATATTTAATCGTTATTAAAACTGTTTAAATGGCCGTTTTTTATATCTTTTAATTATTATTACCTTATAACCGATTTTCTTCGCTAAATTTAAAGTTAAAATCCTTTTAATCTAGGTACGTATTTTTTTTTTCGTAACGTTACCTTTATTTAATAACTTAGCGAATACCTTTATTATTTTTTCTATATCGAAACTTTTCGGCTAATCTTTTACGTCTTTTTCAGACGCTATAACTTTTCCTAACGCCATCTTAGCTTTTTCTAATTCTTTCGAACATTACTATATCGACAAACCTCTTACTTTTAATCGATAACGGCTATTACGTACGTAAACGCTTTTTTATTAATTAAAAGAACTTTAAAACTTTTTCTAAAATTAAACTTTCGCAAATTCCTTGGTTTAAAACGCCTTTATGCCGAGCCTACCGTCGAATTTGTCTTAACCTTCCGTACCGAAACGAAACGGTACCTCGAATATAATATAAAATATATAAATCGGAATATTAAATATACTAAAAAACAGAACTAGAAAATGCTACTATATCAGCAATTATATTACATTCTTTACACTATAATCCTATTCTAAATTATTTGTTTCTACTTAAAGAGGGGAAAAGCTAAATATAAGTATAGCTTCTTTATCCTTATAATTTTAAGGCTATAAATCAACGCTCTTTTAATCCTTTTAACGCTTTTTTAATAAATCACTATATTTACCGACATAACTATTATAATTACTATTAATAAAACGACTTTTTAAAATTTTAATATAAGTTTTAATATATTTATCGAAATACTTAATATACTTTATATTTATATCTTTTTAATAATTTTTATTTATAGTAAGTTTTTAATTAAGTAAAAATAGATTATCGGCGAACTAGTAAAAAAACAGGATTTTTCGATAAGAGCAATATATAAAAATAAGACATGACTTTAAAAGTTACTAGGGTATATTATTATAAATTATTCCGGATTTTTAAGTAAAGTTCTTTAAATTTTTAATACTTTTTAATATTAATAATAATCATTATATCTAATATTATGAAGATTTTTATTAAAATTATAAATATCTTTTTTACGATATTATATTTTACGATTATATTTTAATTAAGTTAAAATATTTACAAAATATTTTTAACTTTTTATATATAACTTCTTAATAATTTATATTTCGATTTATACGCGTTTTAAATTCTTTTTGTTTAATAAAATTAAATACTTAAAAAAATTTAATACGTATCGTATTACGTTAGTAAATAATAAATTCGTTATATTCTTTAATATATTAAAGCCGAATAAAAATAGTGTATATATTTAAGTTAAAAATATAGTTAATAATGGATTTATTTTCGGTCCGCCTTAGTTTTCGCGAATTTGAAATATTATTAAATCGGATATACCGAGTAAACTAATAAACTTTTAAACTAAATTCGAGAACATTAAATATAAAATATAACTTTTCAAGATTAAATTTTAAGATTTATATTTTAACATAAATAATTAAGTTTATTTTAATTCTTATACTAAAATATTCTATCTTATTAGTATTAAGAAATTTAAAATTAAACTAAAAACGTTAAAAAGTTAAAAGAAATTCGTTTATTTTCTTATATAGTTCGCTTACTTATATAGTACCTTAAATAACTTTTTAAAAAATATTAAATTTAATCTATTATAAAAGTTAATTATTCGTAAATAAAGAAATATAAAGTTATTTAGCCCAGTTATATAATAAAATAAGGCTTTAAAAATATATTACCGCCTTTATATTAAAATATAATTACGTATAAGGTTTTAAAAAAGTTTAAATATAAAAATAATAATATATTAAAAAAACTGTTTTATATATACGCTTATAAGTATAATTAATAACGAATTAAATATTAAGCTCAGAACTAATTATAAAATTAATTAAAGAAAACTTTTACGAAAAATCTAAAAAGAAATATATACGAAATAAGCTTTAAACTCTAATTATTTTAATCGTACACCGTATTATATATATATAATAAAATATTGTAATACTCGGAAATTAACATATTTACTATATATAACGTTAAAACCTATGTCTTAAAATAATTATTTTATATATAAATAAAAGTTTAAATTTATTATTAAAATAATTAATTTAATTAAAAGTTATTTTAAAAAGAATTTAAATATATAAACGAAAAAAACCTCTTATATATATTTTGAAGTTTTAATAACTTAATAATCGCGAACGTATAAAAAAAATATAAGCTTCTTATAAGCTACTTTAAAGATAGAACTAGGATAAAACCCTATATAAATCCTAATACGAAACTATTTAATAATAGTTACTAATATAACCCGTATAAGGTTTGTAATTTAGTTAGAATTATTAATTATTTAATAATTATATTAACGACTTACTTAGAATCTAACGGTCGAACGTTCGATATTTTAAATAGCGCATTTATTAAAATAACTTAATTATCTAGGACAGAAATATTATAAAATTAATTATCTTTAATGCAATATTAAGTCGTATTAAAAATATATACGTAGTAAAATATTTTAAATATTAAATAGCCGAAATAAGTTAAAAAGCCGTATTTAAAACTACGTAAAAATAGCGCGTATAAAAAGTTATACCGTTAAAATATAAAGCGATAAAACTAAAAATAAATCGGTCGGAAATTATAAATTACGCTTAAACCTTTTATAATTTTCATATTAGCGTTACTTTAATTATAATAAAGTTTTTTTAACTTTAATTAAATAAAGTTTAATTAAAACGTTATTATTAAACTTATCTAGGTATAGGTAATTATTATTAAGTAATAAATTTTATATAAAAATCCGGTTATACGAAAAAGGCAATACGGTACCTTAAAAATAAGGCCCTTTTAAGAAAAGAAGTAATTATAAAATAACGTAAGTCTTTTATAAGCCACCTTAAAAAACAGGGCTAGGATAGGACCTTATATAAATCCTAATACGAGATTATTTAATAGGAGTTACTAATACGACCCGTATAAAGTTCGCAACTTAGTTAAAGCTAATAATTATCTAATAGAACGTAGGTATTTTTTTTTAAATTATTATAAGTTTAAAGCCTTTATTTTAATTAAGCGTAAAAGATAATTAGTTTAAAACTAGTTTAAAATCTTATTTTTTAAATAGTACTAGCTTAAAAACTAATTATAATTAAGGTTTTAACTCCGTTATTATATTAGCGATAACTAAGATAGTTAAAAGTTTTCGGAATTAATTAATTAAATTAATTATATACGTAGTTATATATTACAGTATTTTAAATTTTATGAGAATATGTACCATTAGATATCTAACGTAATTAATCCACCTACTATATATATATATATTGGTTTTTATAAGCGCAACCGGAAGGTACCTCCAAAAACCGTACCTTTTAAAAAGCCGGATAAAAAACCCGATTAATAGGAATTTTCTAATACGGTAATAAATACGATTACGTACACGATTAATCTAATTAGTTCCTAAAGCCATTAACCACTTTAATTATTGCCGATATAGTAATAAAGCCGAAACTCTAATAGTTTAATTCCTTTAAGTTTGGCGTTACCTAAAAGAACGGTAACCCAAGCTGGATTTAAACTAGCTATCTTTTGTAATTAATCGCAACAGGGTGCCTAAGCCTGTTGTAATTAAAAGAGACACCCAGGCTCGCGACCACTGAGCTATTAGGCCATTTTAAATTTTATATAAAGTTAATTAAGTTTAAGTCGTATTATTTTAGCTAAATTAAATATACGAAATAATTATACTAATAATTAATACGATAAATATTATAAGATTTACTATTTGCGCAGTAACCTGTAATTTACACCTGTCAGCCACCTGCCACAGCGCTGCTACCTAATCCTTCGCATAATAATAATAACAACAATAACACCACTACTATAACACATAGAGTAGCGATAACCTTAACGGCCACGGCTGCCCTAGACCTTAAACGCCGTCAGCAAGAACTCATTGCTGCTACGCACCGTCCTCAATACGTAATAGGTCATTTCGAACTGGAACCAGGTATTTTGGTGCCCAATTCGGCTGTAGCTGATACGATTGACCTAATTAACGATAATTATAGGTTTGAAATAATGTTAAAAAGCTTGAAAATACGTTAGTTCTAGGAAACATTGTTATAATATAGCTAAAGTTTATTATAAGTTTTTTTAATAAAGGTATACCTTAATAAACTAATTAAATATAGGTATATTTTGCTTATGCTTTTGTCAGATATTCATTCAGACCAATTGTTAGCTCCACTGAGCCACGAACCCCGTAGGTCGTATCAGCGACTGTTGTTGGACAGCTTCTTATCAGGATTTATATGGGGTCCTGTCCTAGCCTAGTCTTCTTGGCTACAGGGGGCTGTATTCTTACAGCTTTTTATAAGGGGGTCTTTAAAGGAAAACTAGGTGCGAACTGGCAGGTATGCTAGTATATGCCAGCTAGAAAGTAGGTTACTGCGCAAATAGCAAATCTTAATATTATACATAATATTTTCGAATATAATAACGATTATTAATTTTTACGATTAGGATAAATTATACACCTTAGTTACGAAAACCTTCATCTCGAAGCCAACTACTAGGCCCCCGTAAGCACGCAATTAAAAGCTTGTATAACTGGGTAGTTTAAAGTCACCTTGGGAGTAAAACGCCTAAGCGGTTAGGATTGCATTAATTCTTATATATCGGAAGAACTTATAAGCGACAAGGTTAGGTTTTAATAAAGCCTAATAATTAAGGTAATATAATTTATTAATTTATTTAAATAGATTATACGGTTGCGTCTTTTATAAGGAGAATATTTTTTATAATGTTTTTAATTAATTAATATTACGTGATTAATTTAAAAAAAGTGTATTCGATAACCTTTTATATAAAAATTAGAAAATGACGATTTTAATTATTTAATACTATTCTCGTTATATAATAAATCCCGCAACCCGATATAATTATAGCGAAATAATAAAACGAAAACAAATCGCTTATTTAATATAACGGATTAATATAACGCATAATTTATTTTTTACGTAAAAGTAAAAGGTGTAATTCTTACATATACTAATTAAACATTATATAAAGTTTTCGAATATATATAACGAAAAAAAAGTATTAAGATTTAATAAATGAATATAAAATAAATTAATTAACTAATATACCATTAAATAAATATATTTTAATTTCATTTAATACATCTGCTTCCTTAACTTGCGTTTTATAACTATAAAGAATATTTTCTAACTGCATTTAAGTAATATATATATATTTTTATTATATTATATTATAAATGCGGTATTTTTAAATGCTTTATAAGCCTTCTTAATAAAGTTAATATTTTTCTAACTTTAATACTTTCCGTAATACGTTAATTAAATACTAATATATTATAATTCTAGTATATTAAAGCGAGTAAGAAATATTTACGTATTAAGTTTAAAAATTCGTTCGATTATTAAATTTCTTTTTGTTCTTTATAAGTAGCATTAATTTTATATTTTAAAAATAATATCCGCTCAGTAATATTTTTTATTATATTATAGATTTTCAAATAAAGAATAATATATTTTAAATAGAAATTAAATCTTTTAATAGTTCAGTTTTAAATTATATTCTAAACGTCTTAGTTTATGTTAAGTACTTTTATAAGTCGTTTTATATTATAATTATTAAGAAATAAACGACTAAAGTTAAGTAATAAGAGTCTTTTTTATGTAAGATAACGTAAGCCCCCTTATAAGCTACCTTAGAAGACAGGGCTAGGACAGGACCCTATATAGATCCTGATACGAGACTGTCTAACAACAGTCGCTGATATAATTGTATTACGACCCGACCGGCCCAGCCTCTAAGGACGGTCGGACCTATATGAAACGGTTACGTAAATTAGATTTTTTTCCATAATATAGATTTAATTGAATCTATATAAAACTATACGAATTTAATATTTATTAGATTTTCGAAAATTTCGAAATTTAATACGTATTTAATTTTTGGAATAAAGGATATATACGCTCGTTATTTAAATAATTTAAATAGTATTAGTTTATAATATAATTTCGTTATTTAAAACGCCTTTGGTATTATTAGATATAATTAAGTTATTTTTATTGTTTAAATTTCGTAATACGATTGTTAATATAAACCGTACGATTTGATTTAATAGTTGGTTAATTAGTTTAGCCGTTATACGTTGTAAGATTTTATATAGTAGTATTGTTAGATTTTGAGTAATTTTCGTTGATATTATTTTTATTAGTAGAAAAGCCGAGAAATAATTTATATATGAGGTTTTAGAGGAGATTATGAGTTCCGACGAAGAAAGGGGAGAACGTTTTTGTTTTTCGGTAGAAGAGGTTCTTAGAAAGGTTAACGTTGTTGCGAGTTGCGTTAGTTAGTTCGAAAAAGAGAAGAACGATTTTATTGTTTTTTTTTAAGTTGCGTATAAACGTTTCGAAAAGAAAGGTAAGAAAAAAGCGGAGGAGGGGGTTAAGGGAGTTTTTTCCTGTAGTAAAAGTTTTTAAATAATTTAGTTGACGATTATTAAAAAAACCCGGAGAAGTTTTAAAGTTATTTAGATTTAAATTTTTTAACGGGATTTTTATTAAGTTATAGCTGTTTTTAATTTAGTACAGAATATATTTCAGGTATTTTCTTGTTCGATTTGTTATTTTTACGGCTCGAATAAAGTTTGTAGCTGGATTATTTACGGGTAATGTAATTATTTGGTTCGAGTTAGTATGTAAGGAGTACGTTATTTTTTTTATTGAAATAACGGAATTTTAAGGTAGTAAAAGTTTATAATAATTACGAAAAGTTCGAAAACGTTTTAAGGAAGGTATTTAAAATAATAAACGAAAAAATAAAGGCGGAAATTTAATTAAAAGAATTACGTTAAAAGGAAGCTGCCTTAATTTATGGTAATATTTTTATACAGTTAGCGTTTATATTAGATTAGGGTTAAAAAGTTTTTTTAGTTAAGTTTTTTAACGGTTTAAAAAAAAGGTTTAAAAGAAATTGTTTAAAGAAAACCGATTTAAATACCTGACTGATTATATTAGAATAGCAGTTAAAATCGACGACAGATAATACGTATAAAGGATTCGAAATTTTAAGATACGACGGGATGATAAGTCCGGATATGTAGTTAATATTAACGTTTTATAACGAACGAATATATCTTATAATACGGAATTAGGTTTTATAGAAATTAAAATAATTTAATAACGGGATTAATTATAAATTAAGTGTTATAATTACGGTAAAAAAGGATATAAAGCTTTTTAATATAAAGTATTTAAGAAATTTCGATAAAATAATTAAACCTCCGTTTCCGAAAAATAACCCGAATTTAATAAGAAGGATAATAAAATGATAATTAATATAATCTAATTTAGAAATAACCGTTAATTACGGTACATAATAGCATAATAGTATAAGGGTTACTTAGAATAAAGAAGTTTTACGGAGGAAAATTTATTTGTTTAGTTTTACTAGAAAAAATAGTGATAAAAATAGGATTAACGGATTTTATAAGGATGGTTATGGGAATATTATAAATAGAACGAAGATTTTTACTTAGGAAAAGCGGGATAATATACAAAAATTTACGTTATTTACTGTAAAAAACCTAGATACTAGTTTTACCAGAAATGGAAGGAGATAATTTATTAACGTATAACCCGAATATATTAAGAAGGATTTGATTTTAAAAAATAAAAAAGAGATAACAAAAATGATTAATACTAATACCGATATTTACGGTTATTTGTAGAAAAGATAAGGTTAATTAGTAAGTGGTAGTATAAAGTTGATTATTTAGGAAATTATACTTATAGAAAGACTTTTTTTGTTATTTTAAATAATGCGATTATTAGATAGAAAAAAAATTGATTTAGAGGATAGTAAAAAGGTATTGTTAATGGGTTATTATTAACTTAAGCGTTTAACTGGCTTTTATTATATATTTAAAAAAACAGATAAGCGATTGAAAAAGAAATTAAGAACTTTATTAAAGAAAGTTAGTAGGAATTAAAAAACGAAGCTTAATAGAAAGAAAGTGATAGTTCGTGGTTAATATTACCGGATAAAGGAATTATGGAAATTTTTACCAGTTACTTAAAAAAATTCGTAAAATAAGTTTACGAACGATAAAAAATGTAACGACGAATCGAATAATTTCAGGAATAAGTAATTTATTTAGGACGATAAGTTAAAAAGCTTTAATAATAGAATATACAACGTACGGCTGAAATCGAAAATTTATTATAGATTTTAAAATCGGGATGTTTTTTAAAATAAAGCTGTAGAAAAGCGTAAAAAAATAAATGAAACTATTATATCTTAAGAAGGTTTTAAATGCGATAATCGGAATTACGGGCGATAACGTTATTATTATATAAGTACGGATTAAAAAGAACTGGTATACCGTAATAGTAAATTACGGAGCGATAATTGTTAATTATATTAGTCCGAAAATAATAAATTAATTAAAGTTATTATGGAAGGAGAAAAGTTACCTTTATAAGGCCGAAAATACCGAAGGTTAAAGATTTACTTACGATAACGGATAAATTAAACGCGAGATTAATTATTTTAAAACTTTTATTAACGGAAAAAGATAAATTATTAATTTCGATATTATTTCATTAATAGGATATAATATGATTTTTAGAAAATTATAGTTGCGTTAGTATAACTTTTTAATTAATTAGGAAATTAATTAAATAAATTTTTATTTATTTCTTAACGGTAAATAGGATATAAATAATACGAGATTTTAATATTCGATTAATAAGGACGATAAATGTAGGTATAAGGATACGATAGAAATTTTATTATTTAAAAGGATAAAATATATTTAAAATAAAGAGTATAATAGAAAAATACGGTGCGTTATTGCGAATTTTAGAGTACGATTTTGATAGATAGATGACGATTTACGAGTATAATCCGAAAGATTATTAGAATAGATAGTAAAAGTATTATTATAATATTATAAATACGAAAAGTTTTTTTAATAAAAGTTTAATACGAAGTTATTATAATATAACGAATGGGATTACAAAATAGTTATTAAAACGGTAAGATAATTGTTTTTTACCTTATTTATAATTTGAATAACGTAAAGTTTTATGTTTTTTGCGATTATCTGGAGGATAAATTACGGAAAGGATATATATTACGTTTTAAGTTGTTAACCGGATATTTAATATTTTTCGTTTTACGAAAGAACGGAAAATTACGATTTGTTATTGATTATTGATAATTTAATGATATTACCGTTAAGGATAGAATATTATTACCTTTAATTATTAAAATTAAAGACCGATTACGAGATGTTAAATAGTTTATAGTTTTAAACTTATAAAAAGGGTATAACTAGATTCGAATTAAATTAAAAGGCGAATAGAAAACGGCTTTTAAAACGAAGTACGGATTGTTAGAATATTTAGTTATGTTTTTCGGATTTACGAATGTATTAGTAATTTTTTAACGAATAGTTAATTATATATTCCGAAAGTATTTTGATAATTTTGTTATGTATTACTTTAACGATATTTTTATTTATTCGAAGATAAAAGAAAAATATGTAAGATACGTTTATAAAGTTTTAGAAATTCTATAAGACGTTAACTTTTTAGTTAACGTAAAAACGAGTATTTTTTATATTTAAAAAATCGAATATTTAGGATATATTATTACCTTAGGATATATTAGGATAAATTTTAAAAAAGTTATTACAATTAAGAATTGGAAAATATCCATTAATATTACTAAGGTATAAACGTTTCTTAGATTTACCAATTATTACCGACGATTTATATGATATTTTAACAAGATCGTAATGTTATTAACAAAGTTTACCAAGAAAGACCGACTATTCGTATAAGCTCTAGTTACGAAA
Source organism: Monosporascus sp. CRB-8-3 (assembly GCA_004155055.1). Taxonomy (NCBI): domain Eukaryota; kingdom Fungi; phylum Ascomycota; class Sordariomycetes; order Xylariales; genus Monosporascus; species Monosporascus sp. CRB-8-3. Next base: position 3,195 of record QJNZ01000994.1, on the reverse strand, counting down.
AAAAACCTTTAAATAGTTAAAGGATGTTTTTACTAGTGAACCTGTTTTAATAATATATAACCCGAATAGATTAGTAAAACTCGAAACTAATACCTTAGATTTTACTTTAAAAACAGTAATTTGTTAACGAAATGATTAAGGAAGGTTATACCCTATTACTTTTACTTTATAAGTTATACGGTACTAAACTTAATTACTTTATTTACGATAAGGAATTCCTAATTATTACTAAGATTTTTAAGGAATTTAAATATTATTTTAAAAAAATAAGTGTTAAATAAAGATATATATAAATTATAAAAATATCTTCTATTCCATAATTATTAAAAAGCTAATTAAATGATAATTACGTTACGTAAAATACTTTTTAAAATTTAATTATATTATTATTTATCGTAAAAAATTAGAAAATAGTAAAAAAAATATTTTCAGTAAATAACCAGACCTAAAAAACCCTAAGATAAAGATATAATAGACTATTTTCGATTAAACAATAGAAAAGTATTTATAATAGCAATATATTAATATTATCAGAATGTTTATATTAAATATACATTAAGATATATAGTAATATTACGATAATCTACTTAAAAACTAAAAAACAGATAAAATTTACATACCAGAAAAATATCGAAAAAACTAGATACGAAAAATATACAAATATTAATTACATAAATATCCAGAAATCTATAAAACCTTAAAACGCCTACGACGGATATATTATCTTCCTAAAATGAAATTAATAGTATAAAGAATTATATATTAATATAACATCTATGCTAACGTAAAAGTTAAACGATATAAACCGTACGGAAAATTATAACTATTACTAGTTTTTAAGTGATTATAAGATTTAATTATATTTAACTTTATTACGAAACTTTTATTATTAAAAAATTTAGTTATAAATATATATTATAATAATATTTTTATGATTATTAATCGATTATAAAATTTTCCTATTTTTTACATTATAACGAAAATATAAACGCCGAATAAATAGCATATATCTTTTTTCGATATATATGCAGTATACATAAATTACCAGCAGAAATTATTTTAAATAAAGGTATAACTTTTACTTCGAAATTATGGTAAAATTTAATAGCATAACTTGATTTAAATTATAAATTATTAAGCGCTTTTAAATTTTAAACAGATAAACAAACGGAAAAAATTAATTAAATATTAGAAACGAATTTATAATGTTATATTAATTACGAATAAAATAACTGGGTTAAAAAGTTACTTATCGTACAGTTAACATATAATACCAGTTATTATAACAGTATTAAAACGATTTTAGTAACTGCTAACTTTAATTTTACCCTAGAAATCTATAAAGAGATATAAGAAAAAGGATTAATTAACGTTAAAGTAATCTTTACGTTAGAATAATTTAAGTAATTATATTAAAAAATAAAGATAGAATTTTAATTCGTACGTAATTAGATAAATAAATATTACAACCAAAAAAGGTTGAAAAATTAACTTTTTCGGAGGGGAAAATAGTCTATCTAGTTACCAAAAATATTAAAACTAAACAATTAACCAGAAATTCGATTTTAAATATATCGGATTATATAAAATTATTAAGAAAATTTTAGAAAATAATTATTAATTAGAATTACTACTTAAGGTTAAGCTTTATCCAATTTTTTAAATTTTCTTATTTAAATTAGTTACGAATATTATCAAAATATATACGTTATAAAATAACGTAAAAACGGAAAAAGAAGGAAAAATATACGAAGCTGAAAAAATACTCGATACGTAAAAAGAAAAAGGATTTATTTAATACCTAATTAAGTAAAAAAATTACCCAAACTCCGAAAACACCTGGGAACCCGCCAAGAACCTTACTGGCGCTTAACGTTTGCTGAAAAATTTTTATTAATAACGTCGAAGTTACCAGAGCTAAAGATAGCCCAATTTACGTTACCTAGAGATAATTAGTCGGTACTGGTAATTCCAGACCAGTTAAATACTTTTATACTCGTTACGACCGGAATAACAGTTTTTAAACCTTTTTACTTTTTTAACTTGTTAATAAATTAAAGTTTACGAGTAACAATTTTAATATTTTAAGTATAAAAAAGATTTTTAACGTTTTAATCGGAGGAGATAACCGATAGTTTCGTTAACGTTATATTATTTGCGTGCTAAGTTTTTATTTTATTTTTTATTAAAGCTGCAGTAAGGTTTTTTTTATAACAGCCTTTTTACTATTAAAACGGTCCTTTTTTTCCCCGATACGACACAGAGAGTTGATAAAAATACCCGACCCGTCGTAGCGACGATAATGTTTAATATATTCGTTATAATAACGAATCTTTTTAATTATTTAGTATTTAGTACTTTTTTCGAAATAAGGCGTATACGATATAACGTTAAAACCAAACTTGATAATATAAGCAACTAGAGATTTAAGGCTTTCTTTTTAATTAAGACGTTTATAAGGTTTACGGTTAGTTATACGATTTACTATGGTAAAGTGCTGATAACTTACCAGAAAGAAAAATCTTTGAAAGTAAAGATCTTAAGAGAAGGGAGATTATGTTACGACCCGATCGGCCCAGCCTCTAAGAACGGTCGGACTTATATAAAACGGTTACGTGAATTAGATTTTTTTTCCATAGTATAAATTTAATTAAATCCATATAGAACTATATAAATCTAATATATATTAAATCCTGTCGGCAGATGTGGTGATTTATTGTTGGAGCGTTGAAAGGATCAAAAGGGCTTTGATTTGTGGCCCTAGGATTGCAAGGACAAAGGAGCTGAAGGCTATATCTAGCTGCTCCCACCCCTGTTGGAAATGAGGAACCTAGGACCAGGACACATCAGGAACCACAGCCTCAAGAATGCAACACAATTTGCCCACATGGTAGCATCTTCTGGTTCCGTCTCTTGGGAAAATTGACATCCTGATCCAGTTTGTGTTGCAATTCGAGGTACCGCTCCGCTTCGGTACAGAAGGCTAGGACAGAAAAACGGCAGGCTCGGCGTAAGGGCGCTTTGAAGCAAGGAAACTGCGAAGGCTCGACCTTAGAGAAGGTTTTGAAGTCCCCTTAATCGTTTCGAACAGGACTGAAGCGTCTGCATACGCAGGGCCGTTGTCGATTAGAAGCAGAGGCTCGTCGACGCGGTGATATCCGAGAGGATTCGAGAAGGAGATTCTCGAGAAAGAAC